>VYZS01079919.1:34449-44795 GCA_013400695.1 Neodrepanis coruscans | reverse complement strand
TTTTTTAGCCCCACGACAGTCCCTCAAACTCCACTCTGCTTTGGGAAGCTCATAGTAGAGAAAGAAAACATGGTGTGGAACTACCCTGAAAAATTTTTAACATACCTATCTTCAGTGTGAAATATTAGAAGTTACATTCTAAACATTTCAAGAGGTATATTTTTTAGGTCTCTATGGAGTTCGGCCCCTAACCAAGAGTAAGTGTGGAGTGGAAACAGTGGAATTCTCAGAGAAATAAGCATTCAAGGAACCCCAGCTAGACTGTGTTAGACAAATCTTCAGTAGTCTAGGTCTGTACTGCTACTTGAAATATGGATCATGTAGTATGGATCATAAAATCTCTCATAAATTTCAAGAAGAAAAGTATAGGCAGTTGTATATGAAATAAATGTTTACTTTTTAAGTGGAAACATCTATAGATATACACCTACTTTTAAATACAAATCTGCACAAGCTAATTGATTTTATCTGCCTGCCTGGAAACTGTTAAAGCATTTACAGACACTTTCAATGCTAACAAATTTATCCATGGCTTTTTAACATACCCTTCATGCATAGTGGAGGTTATCCACATCTGTTTTTTTTCTATGAGTCATAAAATTATAATCAAATTCTCTTCACCATTAAATGTAGTAGTCATAAAAATGTACTGTCACAAGGAAAGTCAGAATGAAACACAAATTTTATAGGATTAAGAAAGACTATGAGCTTGCTCAAACTAATCATTTGTTCTATGTGAGAGAAGCAAGGAGGAAATGTATGGAAACTGACATATAAATCGGCCTCCAACACAATAAGTGATTTTATAAGATAGCATGAATTTATCAGATATCTCATGTGCTTGACAAAAAAAAATTAAGAACTTGATTGAAACAAGCATGGATGTATCTTAATCGTTAAAAAAACCTCTATATAGCCTCCTCCATTTTAAATAACAAATGATTTAAACTACTTATAAAAGGAGTAATATCAGTTTTTATGTCTACAATTCTGCATCTCTGTCTCTCTTGTCCCTCCTATTGTTTCTTAATATATTCATTTAATACAGTTGATAGAGATCTCAGAAAATCTAAGTTGTCTCAAGTTCTGTGTAACTACTTAGTCAGGTAGAAAAGCATGACTATTTAAACACCTTGTCTGAAGGAAAGTGTATAATAAGAATCACATAATCACATACAATTAACTAGGTTGGAAAAGACCTTTGAGATCATCAGGTTCAAACTATGACCTATGACCTAACTAAGCTCATCAACTAAACCATGGCACTGAGTGCCATATCCAATCTCCTTTTAAACACTTCCAGGGACAGTGACTCCATCATTTCCCTAGGCAGCCCATTCCAACAGCACATCACTCTTTCTGTGAAGAATTTTTTCCTAACATCCAGCCTGAACTTTCCCTGACACAGCTTGAGACAGTGTCCTTTCGTTCTGTCAGTGGTTGCATGGGAGAAGAGACTGACACCCACCTGGCTACAACCTCCTTTCAGGGCATCATAGAGAGTGATGAGGTCTCCCTCAGCTGTTCTTCATAGGGCTTGTGTTCCAGACCCCTCACCAAGCTTGTTGCCCTTCTCTGGATGCAAAGCATATGCTTCTTGAGCTTTGGAAAAGGATTGGATTTTTTTACATATGCCTCAGTTGCAGGAGAAGACTCAGTCAGAAAGTCTATCATATTTCAGAGATTTATATCTTTCAGGGATGACAGTGTGTGTACTTTAAATAGTTTTCCAGATATCTAATATCCTCCCAGGACAGCCCATTAGTTCATTGCAACAGAAGTGAAAATGAAATGAACCTAGGCCTGACTTCAGTACATATTTATTTTACACTTTAAGAATGCATTTAATTCACATAATTATTGCTACAAAAGAAATACATTCTTTCTTGCCATTTTTACAGATCATTGAATATGAACATTTTTACTTTATTACTAGGATGGATATTTCAGGCTTCCCATGAATTTTCAGTCTTTATGAAAAATAGAAAATAAATGTCTAGTCCAATTTCAGACTGCAACTCCATTTTTTCTTTTCTAAGAATTATCTGTGAACATAATAACTTAACAATGTGCTGTGTGCAGATTTGGTAACAACAGGCAATACACATGAATTACAATGTACAAAAAGAAAGAATATTAACTTGTAAATCAGAGCAGACCAAGGTTTTTAGACAGCTATGTACTCTGTGCAAAGTTTTCTTTGACTGCATGCTAACTGAAGTTGATTATTTTAACCATTTTTATTATTGGTGACATTACTGTCCTTGATACTTGGCAATTACTAATCTGTGGAAAAACTAGTTTTATCGATAATTTACAATAGTAAATCAGAGTACTAATAGCAGTTAAAATTTAAAACATACAACTACACTATAAATTAAGGAATATTTTCCACATGATGAGATTTCCTTCAAAGAGTGTAAAGAGCTTAATACAAGGAAATTATATTTTAGAACCAAAAGAAAGCAATAATTTTAAATAAAATGACTATGAAATGCAAATTGCCTTCAAAAATGGCTTTTTGGTTTTTAACTCTCTTTCAGGGACGAAGCTGTGAGCTTAATTATAACGATTGTCTTATACAGTCCTGCTCCACTGGGTTTCTATGTGTTGATGGAATAAACAATATCACCTGCTTACCTACTATGCTCCAAAGCAAGAAAACTGTCACTGAAGTGGCCCGAGTGTTTCCTTCTCAAATTTTAGACAATGACCTTCCATCAGTCTTGGCTGTCTCTATGGAACTTTGGTCTAAACACGTTTCTCCTGATTTTAATACAGAAGAGATGTCCCAAGGTAAGTAGAAAGAGCTTCTGAGTAATGCATATGTTAAACTTCTTTCCTTGTTAATGTTTTTAAATAGTAAGAATATTGGAAATGTATTGATTTTCCTCTTAATTTTTTTTCCTACTTCCAGTACTGCCTTCTATTTTGTTTTTTAGTTTGATACATCATCATTTCTTAATTTAATTTATATGTAGCTGTGAAATTACTCTTATCTCTGAAAAGAATTTTTCCAAGCATTTTACACATTTAGTAAGGAAAGCTGCACTTTCTCTCAGCTTGTTTTTTGAATTGCTTCACTAGAATGTACAATATGCCTCATATTGTGTTCAGTAATCTCTGAGCCTAATGCCAATCTTCTTCTTCAGATAGTCAGCAGCAAAAAGATAATTTGTCTTACTCCATGGGGACTTTAGTTCTCCTTTCCTAGTTCACATATTTGCTCAGTCCTTTTTCTGTGCATCCAGATATTTTTTCACTAAAAATAGCTGAGATAAGTCCCTGAAATTCTCTGCCATTATAATTGTTTGTAGTGATATTTTTGGGAAGCCAAAAAATTGCCTATCCTGTTACTTTAAAAGTATTTTCAGAAAAATCAACAGTAATAGAAGCACAACATTTTATCATGAAGATTGTGCCTTCATCATGGCCTCTTCATTTTACTAAAGATAACATTATAAAGATAGCATGTGTTTAAGCATCCTCTTTACAGTCAGTTTCAGAATTTTTTGCTTTAAAAATGCTTACATGTTTAAAAAAAAAAAAAAAAGCCAAGAGTGTTCAGAGGGTTTTGTTTTGTTCTGTTTTTTTTTAGTTCGGGTAAATTAACTTTAGTGAATGTTTGATTTTGGTACAGAATATTCTTTTCAGATTATACCTAAACCTTTTTTGCACCCTTAACAGGTAATGTTCCTTCTTGATATAAACAATGACACTGAGTGAAATGCAGTTAGTAAGTGGAATTAAATCTGTATATCTTCTAAAATACCATATCAGCTAATTTGCTGATGTTGTCAATGGATAACATTCATAATTCATTCATTTTATATTGATTCATAGTAGCTGTTTGATTTAGATTAATGCTTTTGTTCTGAACAGTGCCATTTCTTCTGATGCTGGCCCTCATAAAGAAAATGAATAACGGAAATTTTTCATTTACTCAACTCTAGGCATCACTAAAATTGCTTGTACATTCTTATTAAGAGTACAATTTTCAGTGTTTGGTTTATCTTCTATATAATAGTTTGGTATTGCTGCCCATGTAATTTGCTGAAGACTCATTCCAGCGCCAAATGTTTGGGTTTTTTTCTTTTCTTCTTGCTTTGTTTCATTTTAATTGTATTTTCTGAGTTTTATCCTTAAAGGTCTAAAAAAGTCAGATATTTTCAACTGTGGAATACTTGTGACCACTCATGTGGCTAGACTGAGCTATAGATTAGGAAGAGTACCTGCCTCTGGAGGCTCTTCAAGAGTGTTCAGGATAGGAACTTCAACAGGTGTACTTCATGGTTTCTTAGTCCTTTAATAATTTCTCATTCCCCCACTGAAATATGTATTTAAAATCAGCTATCTACCCTTTCTTAGATGGTCATGGAACTCAAAGGTAAACATCTCTTCCTTGTGATTATCTGGCTATTACTACTTCATCAGCCAAAGAATCACAAACATTGAATTACAGGTTCCTTAAGTGAGTTAAGCTAAATACATGCAACACATTCTATGGCTGGATTGAAACTGATGAATTCTTAGACCTAGTTCTGAATAGCTAACAATTCCCATTTTATGAAGCATTTTGGACAAACTCAGAGATACTAATCAGCTGGTACACACTAATGAGAGATACTGCTGTTATTTCTGGACATTTATTTTCTTCATCAAAATAACGTCAGTGAAGTTCACAGAACTGTCATCCTTACATCCCACTACAGGAAGTACTCACACATCTCTCTCTGACTGTTGAACTGCTTGTTCTGCCTTTTCCTTCACAAGAATCACATACTTATCTTCCATTTTTGGATTGATATTGTCTTACTACTTTGCCTTCAAAGACTATCTCTTTATAATCATAATTTTCATCACTCAGATCCGTTAAAGAGACAAATATAGGCTTGACAAAATGATTATCTACTACTAAACAGCTGATGAGGAATTGCTGAGGACTAAACTGCATATGGAGATCTTGCAGTCATGAAGTCAGAGTATTTCTGTAAGGTTCAGCTGAGTAGTGTACCTCAAGAAAAACTTTTAACCCACATAGTAAATAGTAGATCTAACTTCAAAACACATCTACTAATAAATGCAAGTGAAACTCTTAAAATGTTTTTGAAAATAACCCCATCAAGTGTTCTTAATGTATATCTTCTTCCTACAAAATCTTCAGGTACAAACTTACTTGTGGGTAGTCCAAAAAGTTGTCATTATTCCAATCTCCTGATGATGAGATATCCTACTGGGTTTAATTAAGCACAGGTCACATTTTTGCAAAGAGAAATTTGTAAAATTTTAGTGACAGAGCATATACATACTTGTTACATACTTGTTACCCTACTTCAAGTTCTGTCTTATGAGTATATTGATAATAAGGTACTGAAACATATGACTGCTGTGTATGTTAAAGAATTTCTTATGAATCTAAACAATGTCTTACCTAGACTTCATAGTGCATCTGCAGCAGATTCTGTTTCTGGCCTTTATCAGTTGATGTTATCTGTTGAGTTTCTAATTTCTATTTAGACAACTTTTTCAGGTGGTGAGGTATTTTTGTACAAAGATAAAAGTGTCTGTCAAGGCTGCCAGGTGCTTGAAAGAAGTTTATTGTAATCAGGCAACAGCACTTCAATGGATATGGCATCTGCTGCTGTACCTGACAGAGATGGCTATTCTCCTTCTGCCACATAGGCTACTGGGTCAATAAAGAAGCAGGTTGAATGTTGCTATACCGCTGACAGGAAATCAGCAACTGAACAGTTTCATTTCACTACAGTAACTTTTTCAGGATTTCAGGTGTAGCTTTTATCGCATCTACATATAAATTCAGGAAGTATCTCTATGGTTACAGTATATATGTACATTTATTAACATTTTTGAATGTAAAATAGGAACAAAGAAAAATGTATTTTAAGTTCTTCAGATAATAATTTCATGTATATAATATAATTAGCTTACCCATTCTCATTCCAAAATGAGGCAGATAATGGCTGTGTTTTTTAAAAAGAGTGCTTTTGTAAGACTATTACAACATTTTAGAAGTAAATTCAGGGAATTAAAAGAACACAGAAAAATTACAAATTCTAGAATTAAATATTAGGGAATATTTATCAGTTTGGACTGATAATAACTTTTTAATACTGTACCTTTAAAAAGCAAAATGAATACCCATCAAGCCAAGGAAAGATTTTTTTACTTTTACTACTTTTCATTCCTTGCTTGCAGGATTGTGTTGGAAAAAAAGGTTTTATATCATTGATTTCAATCACAGAGGGAAAAAATTATTCTAGACCCAAACTATGTGTATAAAGGTGTCAAAAGACAAATAAAAGATTTTTCTGGGTTGTAGAATAACAGTTGTTTTCCTGTGAATGCCTGTCACACTAGATTTCGTTCTCAGTATGCATACATAAGTACACAGATCAAATTCTCACTGCCAGAAGGGCCTCCTGATACTGTGATTGTATGCATGAGGTCAGGTTGCCGGAGTATAACACTGTGGATTCCCAACTGATTGTATGACTTAAAGGAAATATCTTTCAATTACTTATTTTCCATGGCTCAATTTTTTTTGTTTGTTTGTTTGGTTGGGTTTTTTGTTTCTACTTTTTTTTTTCGTTGGTTGGTTGGTTGTTTGAATTTTTTTTTTGTAGTGGAAAGAATAGATGAGGAAGAACAATGCATCCCCAAAAGTAATATTTGCAAATGTGTTGATGCATAAGTGAATCTATGCCTTGTTTAATAGAACTATAAGAAATAGGACTATTAAAAAGCCAAGTGAGAAATACCCTCAGATGTGTAAGGTCTCTAATGCACTGGTTTATCTATAGTAGAAGAAATTTGAGAATGTCAAGATGTTAAACGTTGTACGCTTCTACACCTACTAGAATTAGTGTATTTGTTAATAACCTGTATTACTAAAACTTGAGAAAAAATACTTATGATCCACCATAGATA
The DNA here is from genome assembly GCA_013400695.1 of Neodrepanis coruscans. Taxonomy (NCBI): domain Eukaryota; kingdom Metazoa; phylum Chordata; class Aves; order Passeriformes; family Philepittidae; genus Neodrepanis; species Neodrepanis coruscans. Next base: position 37,847 of record VYZS01079919.1, on the reverse strand, counting down.
ACCTACACTCTGTGAAAAATGGATACTACATACTTTTCATATATTTTAATATTGTCGTCTGACAATGAGTACATACATTACAGCGAGTTCTAAAAGAGTTTGAAGTAGGAGGGACCTATTTTCTAGAAAGACCTCTAGTCTAGAAAAGGACTATGAAAGATGAGACATATTTGGCAGAAAAATATATTCTTTGGTCTGGTCTCCAGGTAAACATTTCCACTTCCATACCATTGCTTGTTGCAAATAATGTCTTGTAAATATACTTGTTCTGATAAAAAAAAAATGTTTATAAAAATATTTTATGTGATCAGAAGGAATGATCTAAGTTCTTAATCACTGTCCTGGGTAAGGACAATAAGAAGTATTAACAATGGACGAGAGATGTCTAGAAAAAGGCAACAATTTATTGAATATGTGGGGTGGGTATGAATGTGGATGGGTGTTCAGATATGGCTATGAATGAACCAATATGAATTTGCTATTGAAGTGGTGAACCAAAGAAAAATCCACAAAACAATAATCAATGCCCTTGGAAACACAGTTGTCCCTTATGCCCCATGGCAGTTGTGATGTGCTGGGGTGCAGGAGCTGCATTGACTCCTCTGGGCAGTGGGGGGCGCTCAGGAGCAGCAGGGTTGCAGTTACTCCCTTCCAGCCGGCAGGGGGTGATGCACGTCAGTGGGGACAGAGTCCGGAGAGGGAAGGAAAATGGTGGGTGCCGAGCTCAGTGAAAAGCCCTCGATGTGGAGGATGTGCCCATGGTACTCTCTCTAGGGATTGAGAGGGACTGGGGAGTCCCAGAACACAGGGAAGAGCCTTAGAGATGGAAGCACATGAATCCAGATCTTTGGTGGAGAGTCTGCGGTGGGCCCGGGTAGCCATGGCATCTGTGGGGGTTTCAGCAGCTGGAAACAGTGGGTGGTGGTGTCTGGTGTTGGCAGGAGAAAGCAGGGGTAGCATAGGTCATGCTGGAGTTCTTCTGCAACCAACACTGGGGGGCGGTCTGTGCTGCCACATGCTCACATCCCACACAAAGAGAAAGAGGGTGGGTCTGCTAATTCTTTTACAATCTCAGTCTACATTCCCAGAGTTCTCTGTGTGGTTTGGGAAGTCCTGCCCCTTTTTCCCAGGTACCTCTCAACCACAGAGACTGATGAGAGATCGAGGCAAAAAAGGTATCCCCTCTCCATCTCGACCTGGCGGGCCCAGCCATGTGGAGGGGATGTAGCTTTCTGCAGTTTCTGGTGATGAAATGGGCTCTTGGTGTCCTGCCCCAGTAAGTGCCAGACAGGGCACATCTGGCGGCAAAACTCCCTGTGCCCACCCTGGTTCCCAAGCCTGGTCAGGTACCCAAAACCAGGGATGTCCTATTCTCAGCCCCGGCTTGGGGCTTGGCCCTGCCACCCTCACCAGTCTAAGGAGAGGAAAGGAGTTATTTTTTTTTCTGTCTTTCTCTTTGGCCCCCAGCCCATCACACTCACATAGAAATATCTGTTAGCACACTGCAAAGTTCCATATGCCTGTATAGTAACCCAATACATAATATGACCGTGTTCCGGGGAATAGTCTCCTGATCATAATTATAATAGTAAGAGAACTTCCATTTGAGTTTTGAAAGCTCTTGAAAATAATAAGAAAATAAATAATAAGAAAAATAATAAGAAAATAATAAGAAAAAAAATGTTAGAGGTAGTTAACAGGGTTATCCAAAGGTTACGAGGGCATGTAATGATTTGTTCACTTGTTACCTTTGGACTAGATTATGGTGTTCCAAAGTATTCTACTACCAGTTTGAAAAAATAACCCCATTTTTAATATGAAGGGCTATTTGGAAAATTTGGTCTGTACATTTATAGTCCATTTCTATAATAATAGCTTCCATTCGGGATATCCTGCAGTAAGAGTAAGATAGGGAAAATGCAGGCCCTCTGCTGAACAAAGCAGAGAACCTAAGACAAAAGACAAAGAAAAGGCCAAGGTACTTAAGGATTTTTTTAGCTTATTATTTACAGGTAAGAGTGGATTTTGTGAATCCCTGAGATCAATGAGAAGTTCTGGAGCAGAACAATTTGTCCTTGATGAGAATGAGGACATACACGGGTTTGTCTGAACTGACACAATGGTGTTCCCATAAAAGCTGAGGGTGCTGGCTGAAGTAATTGTGATAGTTTCCTGATAGTCTTTGAAAGGTCATGGTGATCATATGTCACTCCTGTCTCCAGAAGGGGAGAGAAGCAAATCCGGGGAAATTCAGCCCAGTCAGACTAATTTCAATTCCCAGAAACTTCACAGAGCAACAGCACAGGAAGGAGGAGAAAGGTGATTAGGAATAGTTCACACATGAAGGGAAATAGTTCACATATGGTTGTGTGGTGAAACAAGCGTTCTCAGCAGTTAAAACAAGTTTCCCTTTCTGTTTTTTTTTTCCCTGTTCCTGGGGGGAGGGGGGGTTATGGGTTTTTTGGGGGGGAGTTAGGGGCTTTTAGGAGGGGGGAGGGGACAAGGGGTGTTTTAAACCCTTCTCTTGTATGCTCATAAAAGCAAGACAGACAATCTCCAGACCTTGTGGTGCAGGTCGACTCTGGTTCTGCGCATCCCGCAGGAATGTGTGTGTGTACAATGGTGGGGCTGGGGTGGTTGCCCCGTTCCATCCCCGAGATGTGCAGCAGGAGTGACCCCACCTGCCAGTTCACCCCGCAGCAGCAGCGATGGGTCTGGGGGGCCCCCCCACCCTGTGCCGTGGCCATCGGCACTGGGCTGAGGAGCCGCCACTGCTGGTGTCTGCCTGGTGGCTGCCCTGGGAACAGCCCTGCTGGCTTGCCCCGTTGGTGGCGGCGTGGCACCATGGGCGTGGTGCCCACCCTGGGCAGTGGCAGGATCCGCTGCAGCCCGGTGCTGGTGCCTGAGGCCCCCAGGGTGCCCCAGAGCGCTTATGGGTAGCCCCATCCCCCCTCAGGCCCTGGCCATGAGGCAAGATCTCACAGTGGGGTGGTTCCTGGGCACTGTTAGCCAATCCAGAGGTGATCTGCACTGGGAGGGACCCCAATATCATGCAGGATTAGACTTCCTATAAAGCAGCGATCCCGGAGGCCAAGCATTGGAACAGGTTGCCCAGAGAGATTAAAGAGTTTCCATCCTTGGAGATATTTAAAACTCAACTGGAAAACGTCCTGAGCAAAAAGGTCTTTTCCACCCTAAACAATTCTATATTCTTTGATTCTATGAATATATGACTATGTAAAAACCTACATTTTCAAATTATATATATTGGATATTGTCGTGGGGCTAAAAAACGAAAGTTAAAAACGATCAAGCCATGGTACGGTGACTTTGCCTTGCGCTGGCGGCCCTGGCAACTGCTTTCTGCTCCAGGGCCGCCCGCCCCCATGCCCGCATGG
>VYZS01079919.1:1415-27860 GCA_013400695.1 Neodrepanis coruscans | reverse complement strand
GGGGGGTGAACTGCTTCTTTTCTTCGGGATCACGTTTTCTCATGGTTATTTTTCCGGGGGGTGGACTTCTCTTTCGGGATTGCGTTTTCTCGTGATTTTCTGGGGGTGGACAACTTCCTCGGGGGTCATTTTTTCTTGTGGTATTTTTCCTGGGCAGATTAGCAATTTTCCGCGGCCATAGCCCAGTCTAAATGCCACATCTTTCCATCAGCACTGAAATTCCTTTCCCAGGATTGGAAAGGGAGGTGGGAGGAGGGCTTGCGGTTTCTAACTGTCTGAGTGTTTTTCTTCACAAAGCCAAGCGGAAGTTCGTGCTGCTGTAAGTCCTCAAGTCTGTCACGGGCCTTCTCTAATTATTCCGGCGTCTCTTCCGGAACCCTCAAGAGAGAGAGACCAGCACTATTCCAGAGCGTTCTCACCCCAACACGGGCCCTGGGAAGCTTAATTTGTCTGGTTTTTTTGCACTTTATTGTCAGGTTTTCAGTGTGTGTGAAATAAACTGTGATATTTGTGTGTTTTCTTCATTTTGGGGTGTGTTTGTGGCTTCTCTCGGACATCTCTTGTCGGCACCACGCTTTTTAGTGGTAAAACCACGACAATACTTTAATATGAAAGCACTTTAAGGGAAGTGGAATTTAAAAAAACAACAGACAGAATTACTGGTGGGATGGAAGGAAATCTAGATTTTTTTATATCTAAATAGACAAATGAGATGTCTTAAATATTCTTTTAAGTATTAACTTCAGCATGACTGTTTCTGTCTTCATTTGATTTGAGGGGTAAGAGCTATCCTGTCAACAATTTTTTTTTCCTATTGAAAAGAGGAGAAAAACAATCTACTGTATGGTTTTGATTCTAAAGGGCATGTTACAAGCTTCATATTATGCAATGCTCTAGTTCCTCTGAAAGCTAACCTCAGAAACAGGTGTTTCAGTTATTCTGGAGTTAATGGTTTCTGTGAACCCTTTTCATATGAGCAAAGTATATTTCAGACCTTTGTGTAAATAGCAAGGCTTCCAAATCTGAAAGCCTCTGAAAATATAGAACTCTTCCATATGTTGGGCATTCCAACATATGTTGCATCCTATTAGTCCACCTATCTCTGCATGAATTCTCATAATAGTTGGGAGAGGGAGAATCTTGTTTAGCTGCTCTTAAGTGCTTCTTTTAGGTGTCTCCATATGACATCTGATATAGCTTCACATGCTGGCTATATTTATGTGAAATATGGTTACATCAAAGGTTCTATTAGGCCATAAAATATTTATTTTAATAATTTGTTTTGCAATTAAAAATCTTGAGTTTCAAAATTAAAGAATAGAAACTAAGAATTTCATTATTAGAATTCAAAAATTACTTTATTTACAACATTTATTTTTTATTGATTTATATTAAAAAGTGCTAGGAGGAAAGAAGTTAAGGGATTTAATTTTTTTTTTTTTTTGGTAGCATTCTTTGAAGCAGATAGATCTATTTTTGCACTTATTTCCTATATTAATTCTTCTGTCTAAGATATGTAAGTAATTTTTTCTTCTAGTAGGAATTTGCCTTTTTATTCCTCCTTTTTTCTTGACCTCAAATAGAAAATAACACCTATCATCAATGCTCTGATGCTAAGTTATATTTCTGACCCCCCATAAAATGGTGAACCATTAAAACTTACTGTTTTTATTTAAGACTACTGGACAGTCATCATGTTGAAAGATAGTTTCCTGTTGAAGACTGAAAAATACAGCCAATTTCTGTAATACTGACGTCCAAAATTCCTGAGTTATGGGAAATTCTTTCACTATACCTTCACTGGACTTTTTTCCACACTAAACAGACCGTCTCAAGATTAAGTAAAGAAACATTAAACTCTGTTTTTATCTTCCCTTGACTTAAAGATAGTAGCTTCAGGAATTATATGAAATAATATGTCATGACAACGACTTGTCAATATTTTAGAATTTATATTCCTGTGTGGTCAGAAGTCCAGGTGATGAACTTTGATAGCTCACATAAAAAAGAATGTAAGAAAGGCTTGGTTAGAAATTCACCCTTCAAATTTTTCTTTGTTTTAAGATTTAGATTATTCCCATTAGCAGCATGCTATATGAATTAAAATTGCCAACTCCTGGTTAAGGAACAAAACCACCTAAATTGTTCTACTGCAGTATATAGTGAGAGTTGTGCCTATATTAAGTACGGAGCACTTCAGTATAAATTCACTATGTTTTACTCTAGCTGCTCCTACAGTCACAGTGTATATTAGATAATCAGATAATTTGTTTCAGTTATCCTCCTGTGAACTACTATGGCTGAGCAGGAACACTACTGACATAGAAATTGTATGCATGGAAAAAGTTGTTTAAAGAGCAGTAAGCATAAATAAGGTGTATTTCTAAAATGTTATAAGCAAGGAAGTTAAATATGAAATTAAAACAAAACACTCATCTTTCAAGTATTTGAAAAGCAAGGGAGTTAATGAGACATTGCTTCTCACTGCCAGGATCTGTAGCCGATTTTTCATGTTACATGTAACTTTCTTTTCCTCAATGTAATCGAAGTCCAGTCTCCAAGTTAGCTAAAGACTGCCTGGTGTTTTATTGTTTATAAAGCATACAAACCATTATGCTTCATGGTGTTGATTTAATCTCCTGTCACCTTATTCAGAGCCTATCAAGTATCACAGACTGTTGAGTTATAAATCTATACATAAAAAGAATACAACCATTTAGGAACTCCTATGCTGTGCAACATGCTGGAATATGACAGGAAAAAGGAGGAGAATAGAACCTAATCATCTATGGCTTTTCTGGGCTTGTTTTTTAAGTCATTCACATTTGCATTTAAAATCTGTTGACCATTTCTGGAAACAGCCCTGGAGCAGGATGGAAACGAATAGTCTATTCTGCTTTTTCTAATCGAGGGACTAGAAAATTGGATGCCTTCCTCTTTGAATATTTAATGCTTTTTTCTACAAATCTAAAGCAGTGATGATAGAGATTGTCTCCCATTGTAGAGTACTTAGAAACATACTACAAAAAGCACTAGAGGAAACTGGTTTGGCTAAGTATTGTCTAAATGAAGAAAATTAAAGAAGATAAATTCTGAAACTCTGGCAGGGTAAACATAAAATATAAGGCAGATCAAAAAGACTTTTAAGAACAACTAGCAAAATGTGTCTGATCTAATAACACATATTGTCGGGGTCTGATATTCGTGCAGGGGCCAGGGAAGACACAGACGCACGATTGTGATGCAAAGTCAATTTGTTTATTCTCTACTTTCAGCTACATTTATAAGTTTTTAGTTCCACACACGTGTCTACAAACTACTTGATTGATCTCACACCATATGCATAAGTTGTTTACACTTGAAGTCACTTATTGATTGTCTCGAGTCACAGATGCTTGACTAATACTAAGACCTTATTGCTATAGTAACCTTTGGTGCTATTTTTACCAGCAAAAGCTATTTACTGCAACTTCAACATTCTTTCTCTTGTTCTTGCACTCAGGTCCTGCAACATGCTGTTACAAAAAGGATACAAACTATGCTCACTAATCCAAGGTTTAGCCTTGAGATATGCTTGTTGGATACATTCTGTTTCTGTCTCACGGGTTTTGTCCCACGGTATCCAGCAACATATTTTCTTCTTTATTTCAAAGGCAGAATGTCGATGTTGATGGATAAGGGTAAAAAAAAGAGTCTTTACATCTTTTTGCACGTTTTTCCTTCTTCATTTACAGGAAACTGAGGAAACATTTAGACCGGATTCCTTTTTGAGTGAAAACTTTCAAAAGATCCTTTTTGGAACATAAACTACAGCAACAATGATTGAATAAAAGAGAACGCGAACATTAGAAATTTGCAATTTTTTCAATGCTAGGTCAGTTTTAGGCAAGATATTAAGTGTGGTGCCAGAAAATGTTTCAGGAGAGCTGCAGGAAGCTGCAAACCATAAGACTGGTGTTCTGCTGTATCATGTAAAGTAATAGAAATATTACTTAATAATAGAATTGGTGAATACACAGCTAAATATGACTTAGTTAAGACCATTTGACAAGTCTGTTTTGTTTGGGTTTTTTAAAAGAGAAATTCCACCATAAAAATTATTGGAAGGCCTGGAAGAATTATCTATTGTGTGGATCAGGGATTTATAGAAGCTTTCTAAGTTCAAGTTTGCTGCTGAGTCCCATAAAACAGATTTTTAAGGAAAATGAGCAGCTAGAGGGTGGGAAGCAGTAAAACAGTAATTATTGTAGCAGGAGATCACTAGTGAAACTCTACAAGCTGGTAAGTTCGTCAATATCTTGAAAATGGAATAATCAGTGGAATGAAAAATTGTTCACTGAGGAAATCAAGTTAATCAGCTGAAGACTGTATTAGAATGAGTCTTATCACACTGTGGAACTGTATTATGAAATGGCATAATGAAATCGAGCATATGTCTGAAAAGTTGTACAAGCACAGAAGGAAGACTAAAAAATCCTGACTTGGTTTACATTAACAGAGCAAGGAGAAGTTTTGGGGGTTCATGCCTGATATTTGTATGAAGTGTCAGCTCAGTATAGAGTACTCATAGAAAAATCCCAAATCAAATATTAGAAATTAGTGACTAAATAAAAGGGAGATTCTGTAGGATCAAAGATATAACATAGATATTTGTTTCTTGAGAGCTGTGTGCAGTTTTTTTCTTCCTGTCTCTGTTTAAAGAGATATATTAGAGAAGCATGAATAATCAGAGAAGGTTGAAGTTATTAGTATAAAAGCCATATATCAGAGGTAAAGAAAATATGAGACTAGCAGAGAAACTCATGTATTTGATCTATTCTTGCCTTTCTACATTCATTCATTTAAAGTATTTCTACAGAATGAGAGCTTCTGAAATCAAACTATATGGCTGTTGTCACATTTCCTGTGGCAGAATTTGGAGTTTTATCCTCATTCTGACAAAATTTTTGATTAGTTTTCACAAAAAATATTCAACTAAAAAATAAGAACAAACCATTTTTGGCTTATCTATCCTAGTGCAATTCAATAGTTGATTATTTTACCTTGAAATACCAATGTAGTCTGGCCCTTTTGCAGTAACTTTTTTTTTTTTTTAATAGTTTTACTTCCATTTTAAGAAGACTTTCAAACTAAGTCACTTCCTTTGCAGAAGAATCACACAGAATCACAGAATTGCTAGGTTGGAAAAGACCTTTGAGGTCATCAAGTCCAACCTATTACCTAACACCACTTCATCAACTAAACCAAGATATTAGGTGCCACATCCACTCTTTTTTTAAATGCTTCCAGGTGACTCTACCACCTCTCTGGGAAGCCCATTACAATGGCCAAAACACTGCTCTAAACAACTGGTTATATTACCCTTCTACCCTACCTTTTTTTTTTTTTTCCTATGTGTAGTACAAAGAAGACGTAAAACCAGTTGAATTCTATTCTTAGGGATAACTTCTGAAATGAAGATTTTTACAGGGAAGGGCATAGGACTTAATTGTCTGACATGTTGATTTCTGCTCTCTCACAGCCCCAGGAGTAGAAGACTCCAGGCTAGAGGTATAAAATATTGCCAGGAATTGGAACAAGTGTTCCAGGCGTCTTGGTCTTAACCAACACAAGGATAAAGAAACTGCAATTGTGTCATGAAACCTGGGATTTATATAACTTTCTTTCTAAAAACTTGATCTTGCTAGAGAAACAGAGCTTAAAATTTTGATGTGACATCAAGAATGCAGTACTTGTCCCAAATCGTAACAGCTGATGAGATACAGTTAATGTAAAAAAAAAAAAAATTAAAAAAAATTATATTGTCTTTTTCTGCTGAAAATCATATAGAACAGGTTTGTGGACAAGGAATATATAGAGTTAATTAAGGCACAGCTACTGAGATAATTGTAGCACATGGAAATTTTCAATTCAACTTTTGTCAGTTAAAGTCACAAATTTAATGTGACAAACTTTTTTAAAAAATGAGCACTTGGATATAATTATAATTTTCAGTTTTGAAAGTATGTATGCTGGTTTCATTATGTGTTCTGAAATTGTACTTGATAATTGAAGTGAGTAAACTTTGTTACATAAATCATTATGAGTATTTTGAACTCCCATAGGGAACTGTAGATGAAAAGGGCTTATCCAGTCAAACCCTACTTCACTGGAAACTTTCTAAAACCTACTGCATAGATTCATAATCTTTTCTACTGTGTGTCAATTCAGTTTTTAGAGGCTTACTCAGGGAGGAGTAGAAGGAAAGTAGAAAATGTAGAAAAAGAAACTGAATTTACACTGGAATTTTGGTGGAGGAGAGAATGAGGAATCTGAATTGTGGAATAAAATGAAGAAACAAACCTGGCTTTTTGTGGAAAGAAAATGCAGGGACATAGAGAAAAGGTAAATGAGGGATGCAACAGGAATAAACAGGGACTTGTAGTGGAGCGCTGAGTTAGGAATACTCCCGAGTTGCAACAATCATAATAAATGGCAGAAGAGCAAAGATTCATTTGAACAGAAAGCAGGAAAGCCAAGGGAAGGATACGCAAGCAGGACCTTTTGGATGGTTCTTATGAAATACTTAGGCCTTTTTTTTTTCTCCCATATAACTGTCTGTTAAATTTTTCTCTCTGATCAGTATATGATAAACCTAGAGATGCTGTTGCTATAACACTGATGTAAGACTTTGTTATCTTTTTATGTGAAGTAGTACTGTGGCTGGTGAAATGAAGGACAGACTACTTGAAAGCATAGCTGTATAAAACTTGATCTTATAGTATCAGCATCTCTCTGAAACTATGTTTTGTAATTATGTAAGGACTATGATATTTTATGTTCTTTATGGCTCATATAAAAACTTAGAGGGTAATTTTGTTAATAAAAATCTCTGCATAGTCTCTGCTGAGTCCCTTGGAAAAAATCTTCCTGTCATCACTAAAGTATAGTTGTTTTCCTGCTTCCTCCTTTTCTCAGATACTTCTGATTCCTTGTTCCTGTTAAAATCTCCTTTCTGAAAGTCTTTCTTGCTCTGTTTATCCCAATGGAGTAGGTTTGCTTTTGAGGAAGGACCATTCTCCTCCATTCTCAGCTTGTAGTGTTTCTGCTCACCAGTGGTGCAGTAAAAGGGCAAAAGCTAATGGGAATTTCCCTTTTACTGAGGGGAGTCGTCCCTCTAAAGGTAAACTATGAACAAACAAGATAAGGCCTCTGTCATTACTAAGTTAATCTCTAAATTAAGAGCATGTCTTTGGGCACAGTAAACTTTGGTTAAACACCTTTGCAGGTGGAGAGGGAAATAGGATAAATGTTTCTTGACTTAAATGAGAAAAGCTATTCATGTAAGCAATTACTGGGGGAAATACCGCAAAATGCAGAACTTAAGTACTCTTGGGATCTTATAGAGTGAGAAATATGAGAAATATGAGAAATTAGCTAGTGTTTGGATTTACAACAAACTATGAGTTGAGACAATATATTTTCTGAAGTAGATGTCTTCAGTGATATTTCTGAAGTCAGAAGTAGTGAGTGCTCTATCAGCTCACAAACTTGTTAATTAGATTTAGTGAATGAGTGGGTTTTGGAAACAGATAGGGTGGGGGTAAAGTGACAGGGAAAGGAAAAGTATTCTGGGCTTTTTAAACTCCTTCCATCACTTATTTACTCAGTGTTTCTATTCTTTCTCTCTCTCTCTCTCTCTCTCTCTCTCTCTCTCTTTCCGTCTTCTGCTACAACTGTTTGATCAAAAGTTAATCAATTTATTCACATATGGTGTGTCTTAAAATCCCATCATTTTGGATACTGATGAAATGATGTTTCTATTGCAAATAAACCAGTGATCCTGGTTTGTGACAGTTTGCAAAGTACCAAACAAAACTGCGATTGAAATGTTACTGACAACAACTTTAAAAAAAACCCTCAATAAGAACAAACAAACCCTATGCAGCAGTTAACTTCAGAGCTAGCAAATATTACTACCTATCATACAACCTTGAGATCAAGAAGAAAGCACCTTCATATTTTCTTTTGTTAATATCCATTGGCTTTACGGAAAGTCAATAGATATAACAGTAGAATATAATCAAAGAATATTTGTATAAATACTAAGATTTGTTTATGTATTTAGTTTAAAGGATAAACTTTCATTGGTTTAAAGACCTAAACTGAAAAAATCCACTCATATGCATACGAATGGAGCTGCTAACAATTCAATAAATTTTAAATAATACTTTGAGAATGCCATTTGTGTAATGTTCAATCTGAGCATAGACAATGGGATTGCTTGAAAGTGTGAAGCCATTCAGTTACCAATACCTACCTTACACTGAACAGTGAGTAATACGAGGTTTATTTGTTTCATTTTGCATTTCCATTGTTTACATATTTCCAAAAAGATTTAGTTATTAGTATTTCAAAATCACTGGCTGAAATACAGTATATGAATGGGAAAGAATTAAGATCATGTCTGTCTTAGCTGAGAGTAAATTATACTGTTAGATCAACAGAGTAAAATGCTATAAAAAGAGCATAAATTTGCAAAGGCTTATTTTGTTGCTTGTGATCTTTTAATTTGACCTAATTTGCAGGAAGCATCTACTTTTTAATAGAAAACAAAGAACACAGAAAACCCTTTAATATATGCTGACTTTATTTTTACCTTTTCTTTTTTTTATTATAAGGGAAGAGGAAAACAAACTTCCCTTCTTATTGCTCCAATATCACATTCTGTGAATCCTGTTATTTCTTGGTTGCTTAAAGCAGAAATTGTAAATGCAAGCAGTAACAGGGTTTTTTTTCCCCTTTCACAATAGATGAACGAATTAGAAAAAAGAATACTCAAGCAAATCTAGTTCTTCCAATTCTTTTAATTTATATGAGGTGATATTCATCATTCTAGTCGATCTCAGGATTTTTACAATCCAAATGGGCATCAATGAGTATGTAAACAAGTATGCAAATGAGTATGTAAAAATTAATGGCATGTTATGTAAGAAGTATTTCAAATGTAACTAAACTTGCTAGTAAACCTGTCTAAGAATGCTTTGTAGATCCCCAATTCTGAAATCCGAGCAGTTCTATACTTTACTAATTGCATAAGTTTTTTTAAAAAGTGATTGATTTCAGTTCCCTATTCTTTTTCTTAGAGTATGTGCTACCATATTTTTAAAAATATATTTTAAAGCTTAATGTATTGGAAATTAGCTATGATATTGCTTAAGCACAGGAAGAGGTGAGAGGAAGAGGGAAATTTGAGGAATCTTTGGATCCTCTGATTACTTTTGGAAAGTTAGACATGGTTCCATGCAAGCAGAGGACATGTCACTTACTGTCTGGAATGTTTTGCATTCCCTGTTGCAATCAGCTACCTTACACTTTAAACAGTAGAGAAGAATATTCATATAGAAAGACATGTCATAAGGATCCTCAACAACATCTGAAGAACTTCAATTGTAGCAGCTCAATCAACACTTCCCTGTTTGCAAATATACACAGTAGAAACCAAGTTGATGGAAACAAATTGTTAAAATTTCCTATGTCCTTCTCCTGTGGCAGAGTGGAGAACATTATTATGACTGCAATTATAAAGTATTCAGAATTTAACTAGTTAACTATAACATAACTCTCTCAGAGGATAAGCATCTGTGGGATATGAAGCACAAGACTGGCATAAGCTGTATCAAAGCAGGCTACGTAGTATTACACATAGCCAGAGTGGAAAACATGATTTAAATGCCTGTTCCTTCAGCTTAAAAGACAGAATTATTTAATATAATAAGTAGTGCAGTCAGTCTGAATCATATTTGTATTTGGGAAGGTGTTATATGCCCAGCAACGTTTCAGAAGAGAGATTTCTGGAAAAAAAATCTTCTTTGAAATAGGGATAAAATTGTGAAATAAACTCAAAACTACTAGCTTTAAGATATAAATTTCAGGAGTCATTGTTACATAGGGTATGAAATTACCCTATGAGAAAGATGTGTGTAAATTCTGCTGTCTGTGTTTCATAGGGATGTTGCTGCTCAAGTCCCCATCACTATAGGTGGCCAAGATTGGAAAATTGTTGAGGCAGCAAAGTTGATGGCCAGCTATGATCCTCTTGGCATGCCTTTATCAGAACCAAAGTCTGGAGCTGTAGGATCTGTGGCTCTCTGAACTCTAAACTTAACCCTACCACCATGGGTGGTCCAGACTGGAAAAGGGTTGAGGCAGCAGTGTTGGTGGTCTGCCATGGTCCTCTTGGCATGTCTTTACCAGAACCAATTTCACTGGATCTGTAGGTTCTGTGGTTCTCTGAACCCTAACCCTAATCCTACCCCTAATCCAATCCTAAACCTAAAATTAAAATGAAACCTAAGATCTTGGTTCTATAGTTGACTTCTCAATCTCCTGGGTGTTCTCACTTCAAAAGGTGTTGAGGCAGGCAAGCTGATGCCCTGTAATGATGCAGGAGGCATGCATTTTCCAGCCCCAGGGGCCCTGTAACTCTGCCATTTTGGTCTGTCTGCGGCCTAATACAAACCTAAAAAGATAATGGCACTGCACCTAGGTTCCCTCTCCCCAGGGATGTTCTACATTTGAAAGGTGTAGTGGCAGCCATTCTTTTGCCCTTGCAGGATCCTTTTGGCATCCCTCTTGCAGTCCCAGTGTTCATGGAGGTGAAGGCTCTGTGGGTTTCTGAACCCTAACGCTAACCCTAAGCCTAATGACTGATGACACTATGGATGAAGTCCCCACTTCAGTAGGTGATCCAGACTGGAAAAGAGTGTATGTAGACTCATTAGCAGCCTCCTGTGATCCCCTTGACATGGTTTTTTGCAACACCAATACTCCTTGCATTCTGGGCTTTGTGGCTTTTACAAGCATAAGCCTAAGTAGAAGTGCATCTTGACACTGCCTCTGAGGTTCCCATCATCATAGGTGGCTGTCCTGGTTTTGGACAGTAGGGAGTGTTAACAACGGCTGACAGACATTTAGACAAAGTGTTGTAGATTGAAGCTAAAGCCATTTTCCTCCCCCCCCCGGCGGGTGTGAGGGGGGGAGCGGGGCAGGGACGGGTGGGGACGGGGCCAGTCCCCCGCACAGCTGCATCCCCCGCCCCCACCCGTGGCGTTGGTGCGGGTGTGGCCCCTCCTGGGCCAGTGGGGGCAGCTGCCACGGCTCTGTGCGGCCTGCCTGCAGGGGTGCGGTGCCTCCCCTGGCCGTTTTGTGGGCACAGCTCCGTAGTCCTGGGGACTGCTGGCGCTCCCGAGCGTGCGCGGTGGGTCTCCCATGCGCATGAAATTGAATGGAGCCGGTAGTAACCCTCTCGCGACAGGGGAGCCGCTGCGGCGAGCAGCTGGGTCAGCACGGGTCAGGGTGGCCTGAAGGAAGTACTGGAACCCCCCGGGAAGCCAGGGGGGGCCACGGGGGACCCGCACTTCTGGTCCAGGCTCGGCACTCAGCGCATGCACGCAGAGCCTCTTACTAGGGGTGGTTCCCGGGTGCTGACCGTCCAATCAAAGAGACATGCTCATGCTCATGCGCAAAGATTGGTCCCCTATAAAAAGGCGAGCGAGGCAGCCATTTTTCTCTTTCTTCACCGGAACTAGTCGGGGTAACATCTCTGCTCCCCTCCGCGCCGAGTTTGGCCCCCGCAGCAGCAGCGGCACAGATTGAGGACCACATCTTTCCATCAGCAGTGGTATTCCTTCCTGGGGAAAAGGGGGTGGGAGTTCACGGTTTTTCTAATTGTCCCAGTGCCTTTTCAGGAGCCCGGCAGAAACCTAGAGTTCTCCTAATCGGCTGCGGGACCTGGAAGAGCTGAGGTCGCAGTTTTTCTGATTTTCCTGGTGCCTTTTCAGGAGCCCCAGCAGAGAACCTGGCGGTACCCTAGAGTTCTCATAATCGGCCACAGGACCCAGAAGAGCTTAATTTGTCTGTCTTTGTACTCTATTGTCGGTTTTCTGTGTGTGTAAAATAAACCTTGTTATTTGTTTGCTTTCTTTTGGGTGTGTGTGGCTTCCATTGGACCTCTCTTGTCAGTACCATGCTTCCTAGTGGTAAAACCACGACAAAAAGGCAACAATTTTTATTGAATTCATGGGTGTGGATGGGTATATAGATATGGGTATAAATGAACTGATTTGAATTTGGTATAAAAGTATTGAACCAGAAAAAAAAATAACAAACACAAAATAATAACTAATGTCTTTGAAAAAAAAACACAATCATCTCTTCTTCCCACATGTATCCCAGCAGCTGGGAGGTGTTGGGAGCACGAGAGGTGCAGTGACAGGCCTCTGGGCAGTAGGTGGCACTCAGGAACATGGGAGATGCAATTGCTCCCTTCCAGCTGGCAGGGGGCACTTCACATCAGTGGGAACAAGTCCCGGGCGGAGCAAGAATCTCATGGGGACAAGGTGGCAGTCTCAGAGCACAGGGAAACTCCCCTCAGAGTAAGGTGGCCCCACAGCACTCAGCCCACTAGACAGGGACAGGGAACATGAAACACGGGGAGGGGCCTTAGAGATGAAGGGACATGAACACAGAGCACCAATGCTGCGTCCACTGGTGAGTCAGGGTAGCGTCGTCTGTGAGGGACCTCTCGGGTGTCTCAGCAGCTAGAAATGATGAGTGGATGATGCCAGAGGTTGGCAGGGGCAGGCAGGGAGGCAGGGGTCATGCTGGGGTCCCCCTCACAAGCAGTGCTGAGGATAGGAGTCTGTCCTGTCATGCATTGTCTCACATACAAAAAAGAAGAAGATGGTGGATCTGAGGGTGCCTTTTAAAATCTCCATTTTCCATTCCCAAGGTTCTATGTGGGATTGGGCAGTCTCTACCCTCCTTTCCCATGTTTCCCAGTACATGGGACATAGAGGAAAGGAGGGTATGAAAGCACGCCCCCTCCCCTGCCTCTTGGCCGAGTGGGCTCACAGCCAGTCCCAGGGAGGGACATGACTTTCTGCAAAGTCTGGGGCAAAATGAGGGGGTCCTGCCACCCTGCCCCTGCAGATGTCAACTGGGATAGGTCTGCCCCCAACTCCTCTGCCCCCCAAAATCAACCAGAGACCTGAACCAGGGCTGTCCTGGCCCAAGCCCTGGCCCAGGGCTTAGACCCGCCCCCTTGCCCAATTGGAGCAGAAACAAAAGGGGAAAAAGAGTTGATTTTTTTCCTGTTTTCCTCTCTGGCCCCCAACACATCACATTATCCACCCCTAAAAATAACTCTTTTCCCCTCCTTTCCTGTACAAACATACAAAATTTAAACTTTACAACTATATACATACATATATACATATATACATATATACATATATACAGATATACAGACATACAGATATACAGACATACAGACATATATACAAATACGCTGGTGTGAACACAGAACTGCATGTGTCTTTCTATGCAAGGGTTATGTCGCCCTGCGGTATGCACCGTGTTACTCTGTCTTTTTCCATCACTCACCATGTGCATTCTGGTCCTTGAATAAAGACGATACTACAAATGGGTTTATCTTTGTTTGAGGCAGGTTTGACCCAAGCTGCTTTTCCTAGCAGGCCTCTCAAGTGTGCCTCTGAAACTCTGTCACCATCTGTGGTCTGAAGGGACTCAGACTGGGCAGCTCTATTGATTCAACCTCTAGTGGTGACTAGCCAGGTAGCTTCGGCTAGATGCTGGTCCCAGTTCCTGAAAGTCCTCTCACACAATGTCTTCAAGGTGGTTTTCAGAAGCTCATTACATCTTTCAACCTTTCCAGCAACTGGTGCACGGTAGGGGATGTGAAAAACCTGTTCAATCCTATGCTCTCTTGCCTATGTTGTAATTAGGCTACTCTTGAAATGAGTCCCATTGCCGGACTCAATTCGCTCAAGTGTTCCATGTCACCACAAAACCTGCTTCTGGAGGCCCAGGATGGTACTTTGGGCAGTGGCATGTGGAACAGGGTACGTCTCCAGCCAGCCAGTGGTTGCCTCCACCATGGTAAGCACATAGTGTTTACCCTGGCAGGTCCATCGCAGGGTGATGTAATCCACATACCAGGCTTCTCCATACTAGTTCTTTGTCCACCTCCCACCATACCGCAGGGGCTTCACTCTCTTGGCCTGCTTAATTGCAGCACATGTTTCACATTTGTGGATAACCTGGGAAATAACATCAACGGTTAGATCCACCCCTTGGTCTTGTGCCCATCTGCAGGTGGCATTCCTATCCAGGTGGCATGAAGCATCATGGGCCCATTTGGCTAGGAACAGCTCTCCCTCGTGCTGCCAGTCTAGATCCTCCTGTGACACTTTAATGTGAGTGGCCCTATCTGCTTGGCTGTTTTTTGCATTTTCTTCATTCGCCCAGCCTTTAGGTACATGTCAGACTCTGATGATCAGTTTCTCCGCCCTGGCAGCAATGTCTTTCCATATCTCGGCAGCCCAGATGGGTTTGCCACTTGGCCTTCTCCCAACGGCCCAGCCGTCCCCACAGCTCATTGGCTACCATCCACAAGTCAGTGTAGAGGTAGAGTTTTGGCCACTGCTCTCGTTCAGCAATGTCCGGAGCCAGATGCACAGCTTTAAGTTTGGCAAACTGGCACAATCCACCTTCTCTATCAGTAGCTTCCACGATTCGTCATGTTGGACTCCAAACAGCTGCTTTCCACCTTCAGTTTGTCCCTACAAGGCAACAGGAACCATCAGTAAAAAGAGCTTAGTGTTTCTCATCGTCCGGCAGCTGATTGTTAGGTGGGGCTTCTTCTGCAGTGGTCACTTTCTCTTGTTCGTCTTCCTCTGCCTGGTCAAAGTTCTCACTCTCCAGCCAGTTCGTAATGATCTCCAAAACACCAGGGTGGTTCATGTTTACAATTTGGGCACGTTGAGTAATGAAGGCTATACACTTGTTCCAGGTAGCATCGTTAGCATGGTGTGTCCCTTTAAACATCCATCCTAACACCAGTAGTCAGGGTGGCAGGAGGAGCTGTGTCTCCATGACTATCACTTCTGAGACTGCTTGAAGCCCTTCGTAGTCTGCCAGGATTTCCTTTTCTGTCGGCGTGTAATTGGATTCTGATCCTCGGTAGTCTCAACTCCAGAATCCAAGTGGTCAGCCTTAGGTCTCACCAGGCACCTTCTGCCAAAGGCTCCAGGAAATACCACTGTACAGAGTACAGCACACTCTTAACATCTGGCTCCATCCTGACTGGTTCAAGTGCTACCGCATGACCAATCTTGCACTTGATTTGCTCAAAGGCCTGTTGTTGTTCTGGACCCATTGGAACTCATTCCTCTTCCTGGTCACTAAGTAGAGAGGGTTAACAATTTGGCAGGGATGTGCATTCTCCAAAAACAAATGGCACCTAGAAATTTTTGTGTCTCTTTCTTGTTGGTTGGTGGAGACATGGCTGTGATCTTACTGATTACCTCTGTGGGGATCTGACAGCACCCATCCTGCCAAATTGAGACAAACACATTATCAATGTCTATAGTGGTGTACCATTTGGCTGCCTTGGACTGCAGCTCATACTGTAACTCCAGCATGTCAAGCACAGCAGCACTCAGTGTTGGAGTCACTTCATTCAAAGCAATAGTCCACAGTCAATCTCCATTCTCCATTAGACTTATGCACCAGTCAAATTGGACTGTTGAAAGGTGAGTGGGTTTTGCTCAGCACGCCTTGGCTCTCTAACTCACAAATCATCTTGTGGATGGGGATCACAGCCCAGACTGGAAAAGTGTGGAGGCAGCCATGTTGGTGGTCTGCCGTGATCCTCTTGGCAAGCCTTTACCAGAACCAATGTCCTTGAAGCTGTAGGCTCTATGGCTCTCTGAACCATAACCCTAACCCTACTGCTAATTCAACCTTAAGCCTAAGGGAGGTTATTTAGCCAGGAGCAATTTGGAATACAAGGTTGTTGGGAATTCAAACCAGGCACAAACAGGAAGAAATATTGCTACCAGTGGACTTAATGTGCTAGTGATGTGAAGTAATTATTGTTTGATCCTCTAACCAAAAAATATGGTGGACTGACAGACTGGGTTGCAGTTCTTCTGAGAAAAATCTTGGGTGGTCTGCAAGCCGAGCATTAGCCAGTAGTGAGCACAGGCACTGTGGTGGTATGTTTCCCTTTTTCTTGTACTCTCACTTTCATGTTCATCCTTCTGCAAAACCTGATGTTGTTGTTATGATGGTCTCTCTTGAGAAGAAAATTTAAGTAGAATTCATATCATTTGTTCTTTACAGTTTTTCCAACCTTTTGGTTGTACCTTATGTTTTGCATTAGAGTACCTAACAAAATGCACACACACATCTTATCTAGTAAATGTGCAGCACCTATCCTTGATCAAACATGTTCCAATCAATGCTAATAGCATTATAAATATGTACAACATATTGAGTGTTTGAGCAAGTCTCAAAGGAAACTGCCTCCAGAAGAATAGGATATAGTTCACAGAGTTAGGCTTTAGGCAATTTATCAACTACTCTTTGTCAGGCTCTTCTCAGACAAGATTTCTGATCCTTTGCTCTCATGATCAGACCACTATTTTCAGCCACTCTCTTCACCAACTCCAGGTCTTCATTAGAGACAGGAGAGGTATGAGGGTCTTTATTTTGAACAAAGCAATGTCCCAGGAAGAGTGGGATTTAAATCTTATCTCTCAGAATACAAAGAAATGCAGAAGCATGTATTTAAACATATAGTCGTAATTAAAATCAGCCTTATATTGGATGAGAAATTACTATTAGGACAACTGACTTCTTGCTCTGAAAAAAACAAAACTAGAAAGAATGTTTGTTCCTTCCCCCCTTCTGCACAGCCTCAAATAAAAGTAAGATTTGAGCTGTCAATAACGTTGGCTACTCTCTTTTTAGTTCTGGGTAAGAATTTCAAGCTTCCAAACTTATTCTCAGTTCACCCAGACTGAAATCTGCTTTCATAAACTCTGAGCAAATATATGAAAAGTGGGTAGCAGCTACAGTACCCCTATCCCTGCACTTCCTAAAAAAACCATAGTAACTACCAAGTACATTGAGAAAGACCTTGACCCCTTTCTTCAGGAAGGGAACTGGCAGAATCCATGTTCAGCAGCAGTAAATCAAAACTACCTGTATAATCTGGTTATCCTACCAATTACATTTTATCAGTTTGCAAAACAGGTTTTGATGCCTCACGTCTCATGAGCTTTGTGGAATGAAATGCAAACACAGACCACCATTCAAGGAGTAGATCCCGTAAAGCATTTAATACCAGTAAAGCTGTACCATCACTGTATAAACATCTTAGAATATCTATTTAACATGCAAGAAGCACACAGATGAAACAAGACAGAGCCAGGAGAAGGTGATGATAAGAGAGAAATTGAAAGAAAAGAAAAAAGTCTGGCATTTCATTAGAAGAGAGAAAAGGAACACAAAGTTTGATCAATAGAAATGTTTTTTAAAGATGTGTTGGTAAAAGAGATGAGCAGTCAATCATGGTAAAAAGCAAAGACAGCTATAAGCAATGTACATAACTTTTTGGTTTTCATAAGGCTTGACTTATTGACAGTTTTATATACTCTTGTGACAATAAATTTTGTTTCCTTCTTTTTTTTAAGAGAGGAAAAACTCTGGGAATGTGATGGTTATTAATAAATGTATTGGACATTACTTCTTAGACTTCCTAATGCATACTTTTGCTTAAAAAAAAATAAATCACCACCCTTCTAAAACTGTCTATAATAGCTTCTGTTACTTGGAAATTGTGAACATATAGTGATTTACCTTCTGGAGGCTTTCTATTTTAATGATATGAACACAATAACTGGTTGTATGAGAAATGTTGAGAATATAGACTCTGCAATTGCTGAATCTGATGGTTTACTGATCTTTGAATAGTATTATCTCCTCCATTCTACCACAGCTCTAAAATCATTTCAGGTAGCCACAAAAAAAAACCTAAAAAACCAAAAAAAACACAACCTAACTGCTGCACCATCATTTTCATGAACAATTTTTGTCAAACTGCTGAATCAGCCATGTCCTTGGAGTGGGGGTTAAGTAATGGGACAAAACTGGATCTACACAAGACACATGTAAAACTGTCACAGAAACTGGTGTTTCCAATTTGAATTTTCAGTGAGGGCAAAGAAAGCATACTCCAATGTAGCACAAATAAAAAGCCTATGCTTTGGTACCAGGGAGTTCTCCTCTTTTTACCAGAGGTAAAAAGGGAGGCTGGTAAAATGGGATTTCTTCAAATAGGTTGTCCTAGTAAAAGCCCTATCAGTACATTCGTATACAGCTAGATGGTTTTGTGCTCCCATAGGACCTTATAGTCCTCTTGCATTTTATTATAAAATTTGAAACACTCTTAAGGAAGGAGTAAGAAAATTGTTCTTCAGAATCTGATCCTGGTGGATTGTATTGAAGGTTTAAAATCAGTGCCTTTTCTGTCAGTTACTACAAATTCTGGATTGAATTTGTGTTGCCAAAAACTATTTTTCTCTACAGATTTAAACTGATATTTTAATCTGTTACAAATGCCTTAGTTAAGAGTAGCAACGCTGAATGCAAAAATTAATCACAATGTTATTCCAATGTTCAGTCTTGGATCACTGCTTCATGGTTTAGACAACATGAGATAGGAGATGAATTTTGAACTAATCTTCCTCAACAGCAACTGTGATTTTTCTGCTGCTTGACTTGGAGCATTCATAAAGTGTTTACCTGCAAAGAGACTTGGGGTTCTCTGCCAGGAACTAGAAAGGTAAACATTAAGCAGTGCCACTTCAGATGGTTAGTTGATTATATCTTTCTTGAATCTGGTCCTTTGAAAGGATCCAGAACATTAATAAAAGGAATTTAAGCAACAAAATATTTTTTATAGAATGTTTCTATGTATCTCTGAGAAGCTTGTCCGGCTACATGAAACATATATCTTGATGTATAACAAAAAGTAACAATAGATATAAAGTTCTGAATAGTATAATGACTCACTGAATCTTCTTTAGTCACCAGCAGCTACCTGTGTTTGTAACAGGACTGGAGAAAATCCTGTATAGGCTAAGACTAAATATGTGAACTCCCAAAAGTATGTGCCTATAGGTGTCTGCCAAAAAACTCTAGCAAATTTGCTGAAGTCTGATGAAACAGAAAATTGTGCTGCTTTGGATCCTTCTGTACTGTTCTGGCAAAAAAATTACTCAATTCTCTCCAAAATAGAATGTCTTCCTCTGTCTCTTACTGAAGAATTAAATCCCAGCATCATCAAAATAACACCAAAATTATCAGCAATTTAAGATTTGATCATTCATGCTGAGGATGTATTATCTTGTATCTTTTCCTCTTGCTTTAATGTGCTGATACTTGAGTCACTAGCACTGAATCTGGAGAGCTTTAATAGTCTACAGCTATGAACATGGTACTAAGATCTCTGTATTCTAATTTTAACACCTGTAACTTGTAATTTGAAGTTTCATTATAAGATACACTGAACCTAAGGCAGTGCCCCAAATCTGGCAGCATTGTTTAAAACTAAGCTTCCACAGAAATAGGTGGTTATTTATTTCAATTGCATACATTTCTGAATATTAACATCCTTCATTGTAGACCTTATAGGTGATATTGTCATTGAGTTATGAGCAGGGGCATAAAGAGGTGATGTCAAATACTGAATTGTAAAAATTGTAGTGAAAACATTAATCAAAAAGGTCCAATTTATGCTTACATATATTAGCCTTTTTATAGTCACACTAGAGATGAAAATTCTGATGGGGTGTCAGTGCAACAAAGCACTGCATGATCTGATTTCAGACCAAAGAGATTGAAATTCCTGGCTATCTCTGGTTGTAGCCATAAGAGGTTAGACAGATCTTGCCACCAACCTGCAAAGGTAGTTAAGGCAGTTTAGAAGCCAGACTGGCCCCCAACACAAGCAATTCTGTACTTGAGTTCAGGTCATCCATGAACTGCATATCCATTCTTCAGTCACAAAGTTGATGCTATGGTCTCTGTATACTTTTTCCATGTAATCTGAATTCCCAAAACTACATTGTTTGTTAAAAAGTTTATGTGTAATAGAGAAGGTGGCTCACATGGTGGAGACCAGAGGAAGGGAAAATGGAGCCACATGCTCCTGTATTTATGTAGGCTGGCAGTGTAGACACCCCTCTTGGGCCAGACATCCAGATCACTGACCACTCAGTGCCCTCCAGGCCAGAGAGGCTCCAGCGGGTGTGGTGTGGGAGGGCTGCCAGTCCAGGGTTTGGAGGGACAGCTCTTGTCATGTGCCTTCTGTGAGGCTGCAGGCCAAGAAAAACTTCAAATAATTACCAATGAAATACAAGAATAAAATACATTTGATGTAACAGAAATCAATAAGATCTAGAAACTATAACCTTGAAATTCATTATCATTAGTATTTTATCAATTTATAATTTATTTAACAGCATGCTAATTAATTTTCTATATTCTGAGTAGATTTATATACCTTTTTAAAATCCAGCTTATTGTTACTAAATAACTGCTGTTATTCAAACCTCTCTGTGATCTTGGTATGCTTAAAATTACTGCTGGTTTACTGGAAGTATTATCTCCAACTGTCTTTTTGTTTGTTTGTTGTTGGCTTTTTATTATTCAGTTAATTTGCTTGCTATAGTTGTTTTTCTGTCTGTTTTAAATTTGGAGAGGTCAAGAAAGTCTATAGATATATTTGCGTTCGAGGTCTGTCTTGTGGTTATTTTGTTCAACCTGGAAATGTGATGTTATGCAGTAAGTTTATCTATTTGATCCATGTACTAGTAAGGTTTGAGATACATATAAATATATGTGTGCGAATACATATGTATAAACAATTTTTTTTAACTTCAACAGACTAAAAAAATTTGTACTGAGAAACAGTGATTTCAATTGATTGTACCATTTTAGCTTCATAAGAAAAATAGTAAGTTAGTAATATTATCAAAATATGGAAGTTCAGAATTTTAGAATAATACTGTCAATCAAGACCCTAAAAACACCCATGGTAAACAAAAATTGAAAAAAAAATCATAAGTTAGCATTAATTTACCATTTACAATTTTTAAAGTTTTCATTCTCATTGATATTCATTGAGAATGCCTTAACAGAAAACTGTGCTGAGACAGACATCGCAAAACAAATATACTGTTTTTCTAATGAACTCAGAAACAGCAGAAAGGTCTTATAAAGGATGCATAGCAGTTTCTGCTGGAGGATTCCAAGCGAGAGAATAGGTGTCACTGAATTACCACTTGCCCTAGAAAGTTTGCCTTTGACACTCCACCATTGTGTTAGCAATCTTTTCAACTAACTTCCACCTTAATCCAGACACATAACATTATTTTTCTTACTTGTTTTCTTATTTTCTTACTTTTTTTCCCTAGTCACTGGTCTCATTTTCTTTTTATATTAATAAAGAGGAATTTCATCAACAGTTCTTAGGCATCAGTCATTAGTTGTTGCACATATTAATTTTCTCTTAATTAGCTGAAGCTTAATTTTTTTGTTGTCTACTAATTCTTCCTTCATGTTCATCTATAACTACAGACACATGAAATAAAATCATAAAATAGCACTAAGAATTCCATGCTTTTGTTTGTTCATTCCTTTTTTTTACCAGACAAGGCTTCTTCCATTATCATTAAAACATACTGCTGATTAAAAAATATCATGCGTAACCCCATGTGAATACCTATCTGTACCTTACTTCTTGTTCATAAGACTGTCATTGATGAGTAACCATATCTTTGAACAATCTTTGCCCAGTACAAGGAGCAAAGGAAAAACGAGAAGGAAAATAAAAAGCCCTTCTTTTCCCTTAATATGTACTCAGTCTTGAAATACTATAATTAAAAAGGCATTGAACTTGCTTTTATGTTTACTTGTTTATATGCTCCTATGTATATTACTGGCAGATTTGTAATGAACTGTTGTCTAATATTTTATAATCAACACTAAATCCAATTAGATAATATTTTATTTTGTATATAGTCATCAGAACTCGGTTTTATTTGCAGTGTCCTTTATCAAACACGTTTCTTGTCCAATTGTATCCTCAAATTCTGCCATATTAAAGATAATAGAATTGTAAAGATGTAATTTAAAGTCTATTTTGGGAATAGTCAGCTTCCATAGAAGTAGCCCAAGGAAATTCTTGACGTGCAGAATCTTTATTACTAGTGATTTTGTTCTTTTTCTTGATTAGGTATTAAGTTGACTTTCAGATCCTGACCTCTTTCCACTGAGAAAATAATTTTCTTACGAATGTTTGAATAAGCATGCACCACCAGCCACAGAATTTGCAAAATAATTTAGACATCTGTTTTTGGAGTATACCTATCCTCTCTCTGTTTTTTTTTTTTTTCTCTTTTAATCAAAGTTAATAAAATAGCAAGTACAACTTGCATGAGACTTCAGGCAGAATAATAATAATGTATGCTATGAAATAAGAAAAATGCGTGGCCAGTGTTTTTCAGCATTTTGCAAAGCTTTTTTCTTTTTGGTGGGAAAAATTTGAAAATGCAAAATGAAGTAGATATAAGTGGATCTGGATCTGGTGTGCTGTTTCTCCATCTGCTCATATTAGTATCCTTGAAAGACAAGGATACTTGTTTACCTCAAAATTTTCAAGATGCAATTTCGTAAATACATAACAAAATGATACATTCTTCTAAATGTTAATGCTTTGAGCAAATGAGCTATCTATATTATGTTGTAGATTTTGGAAAAATCATGATCTTTAGTTTTCTGGAGTCTTTATTCATCTTACATTATGTTACATTCAAGTCCCTTATAAAAAGCTAAGTTTATCTTTCAACCAAATATTTAATGTCATGCCATAGTACTCCAGTCGCCGACAGATCGCAGCTGACCACAAACCTTTGCTAGAGAACTTGCTTATGTGATATAAAGTTTCCATGAAGTTTTAAACAGCTTTAAATATTTCAACTCCTCTTTTTGTGTAAAACTGCCCATTTTTGAGGATAAGCACAGAACTGGGATAGATGCAACCAACATCCTGTTACTCTAGCCTCTGCCCTCAGTGACTCAGGACAGAGTTAGTGAAGTGGCAGCTGGGTTGACAGGTATTGCAAAGCTATTTTGAGTTTAATGTTGCCAACGGGCTAAAAAAAGAAAGAGAAAGCTGTACAATAACTTACACCAAATTCCCATTTCATGATTCAGTGAGAGTTTTTTCTATAGAAGTAGAATCATGGTGACTATCTGACTTGAAAGATTATAAATGGTATCTTGCTATTCCTGAGATGGATTTGCTAGTCCCTGTCATGTGGACTTCAGTTGCTAGATGACCGCTCTCCACCTATGCAGAGAACTTCAGTTCTATCTCTGCAAGATAAGAAGTTACATGTTCTTGGTTTTTGCCCTGCTATTCAGTGTTTTGGGGATGGTTTTTTTTAACATCTAAATAGTCTATGTATAGAGCCAGTAGAAAAAAGTTTGAGTCCTGGTCTTCCTATGAAATGACCAAAGAATACTGTTAGCATTGAATTGATACCAAGTTTGTAGAGATCCCATCTACACTCTGGGATCATCCAATGGAAAACACAATTTATTTATTTTTTTAAATTCGCACTTACAAACCAGGAGTCTCAAGTCCAAGTTTTAAATTACAATTTCAGATCTTAATGGTCTCTTACCCTTGAGAGGGATTCTGTTTCTCACTTAACCAATTTTTAATTTTTAATGGGAATTTATTGCTTTCTAAAAATTTTGCTGCAGAGTACTGCTACTGTGACTTGTACCTTTATGGGTTTATTTTCTTTCTAATAACTACTGAATGTGTTTTGTGTGTGCTACTAATCTTGGTCTTTACATGATGTTTCTGAATTGTGTCAACACTGAAATATAGAACTAGAAGAGAGAAAGTAGCAAGCTTGTTTTTTCCCTTGGTATGGTTCATACCAAAACATTTTTGGTTTTGCAGTTAAGTAACATACATATTCACTTTGCATTGGAAATGAGGAAATGCACGCTCTGCTCTGCTAAAGGAACACATAGAGGTGAACATGACTGAAAACCTTTGTCACTGTATTCCATGCCTTCTAATCTTTCTTGCTTCTACGTGAGGCTTAGGAATTTTTTCATGAACAATCTAGCAAATAATTAATTGAACTAAAAGTTTCTGTGTGACCTTGGGGAAGATATTTCTTTATCCTCTGTGGCAATATGGCTTTAATGGATTATTCCCTGAAAAAGTGTTCTGCTCAAAATTGTTTGGTTTTTTTTTTGTTTCAGTACAACCTTACTATAATGAGGGTTTAACACAAATACCACAAATAACTGACTCTCTGAAAAATATGAAAATAATTAAAATTACTTTGAAATAATGTTTAGAATTTTTAAAAAATTATTTATTTTAAATGTAAGGCATCTGTTGCAGCTAGACATTTTTTGTTAAGTAGAGCATTCATTCATGTGCTTCATTGACTGTAAAATGAGGAATATAATTTAAAAAGAAGACATGGCTGAAATTCCTTGATCTGTATGATCACACAGAGATATTAAATAGTTAATAATAATAGTAATACAAATAATAATCAATAAAAACAACTCTCCAAACTAAAAAAAGGTCAAAGAATGGTCAGCATCCAAAGGTTGGATAGGAAAATGGTGAAGGTCCTAGAGAGAAAGCCATAAAAGGAGCAGCTGAGGTTGGTTCGCTTGTTCAGCCTGGAGAAGAGGAGATGATTGAGGGAAACAACTGCCTCATGCAAGAAAGCGGAGGACAGGTACTGATCTCTTCTCTCTAGTGACCAGTGACAGGATAAAATGGAATGGCATGAATCTGTGTCAGAGGAGATTTAAACTGGATAATAGGAAAAGTCTCTTCACCCAGAAAGTGGTTGTGCACTGAACAGGGAAAGTAAATGATCATTACACCAAGCCTGCGGGAGTTCAAGTATTCAGACAACACACTCTGAATCATGGTGTGACCTCTTGGGACTGTCCTGTACAGGGTCAGAAGATGTACTTCTATGATGCTTGAGAACCAGAATGCCCACAGTCCAAGGCATAACAGAAGTGGAAAAGGCATGTCAAGGGGATTACAGCAGGGTACCAATGATGCTGCACTGACACTTTTCCGGTTTGAGACACCAATGCTGGTGGGAACCTCAAAAGAAGAGTCAAGATGCCTTCCTGCTCAGATTTCAGTTTCCAAAAAGCAGAAAGCCCAGAGTGTAAGGGATATTTGGGCTGCAAAAGGCATGCCAAGGGGAACACAGGAGGCCATTAATGAGTCTACATCCGCTCTTTTCCAACCTGGGCCACCCACTTAGATGGGGACTTCATCCACAACATCATCGATCATTAGCCTTAGGGTTAGAGGTAGCATTCAGAAACCCACAGAGCCTTCACTTCTGGACATTGGGGCTGCACGAGGCGTACCAAAAAGATCCTGCAAGGGCAAAAGAATTGCTGCCACTATGNGGGCTAAGGTTAGGGTTAAGGTTAGGGTTAGGGCTTAGGGAGCCACAGATCCTAGAGCTACAGAAATATTGGTTCTGGTAAAGGCATGCCAAGAGAATCATGTCACAACACCAGTATTGGTGCATCCACACATTTCCGGTCTGAGCCACACAGGGTGGATACATTAGGTTTAAGCATAGGATTGAATTCAAGGTAAGGTTAGGGTTAGACTTAGGGTTAAGGTTTGGGTTAGGGTTCAGAGAGCCATAGATCCTACAGCCCCGGACACACTGATTCTGAAAAAGGCATGCCAAGATGACCACAGTAGACCACCACTGTTGGTGCCTCCACACTTTTCCAGTGTGGGCAACTCATGGTGTAGAGTTTAAATTTATGTATATCATTGAATTAGGGTTAGGGTTACGGTTAGGGTTACGGTTAGGGTTAGGGTTTTGGCTTCAGAGAGCCACAGATCATACGGCTCCATACACATTGATTCTGGTAACGGCATGCCAAGATGA
Source organism: Neodrepanis coruscans (assembly GCA_013400695.1). Lineage (NCBI taxonomy): Eukaryota > Metazoa > Chordata > Aves > Passeriformes > Philepittidae > Neodrepanis > Neodrepanis coruscans. The sequence continues at coordinate 1,965 of VYZS01079919.1, read as the reverse complement.
TCACGGTAGACCATCAACATTGCTGCTTCCACACTTTTCCAGTCTGGACCCCCCATGGTGGAGACATCAGTTTTCTTCAAAGAGTTGAATTATGGTTACACTTAGTGTTATGGTCAGGGTTAGAATTAGAGTTCAGAGAGCCAAGGAACCAATGGTTCCAGAGACATTATTTCTGGTAAATGCATGGCAAGAGGATCAGGACAGACCACACCAACGTTGCTGCCTCCACATTTTTCTAGTCTGGACCATACATGGTGGAGACCTTAGTCTTTGGGATTACATTTATATTAACGGTAAGGTTAGGGTTAGGGTTAGGGTTTAGGGTTAGAGTTTGGGTTATGGTTACGGTTACAGTTAGGGTTCAGAGATCCACAGAGCCTACAGTTCCAGACTCATTGGTTCTGTTAAAGGCATGGCCAAGAGGATCATTCATAGCACACCACCGACATTGCTGCCTCAACAGTTTTCCAGTTTATGCCATACATGGTGGAGACGTTAGTCTTGGGCCTAGGGTTGAGTTACGATTAGGGTTAGTGTCTCAAGTTCAGAG
>VYZS01079918.1:17172-47573 GCA_013400695.1 Neodrepanis coruscans | reverse complement strand
GGGTAAAACTCTGCTTCATCTTTTTTTGATTACTCGGGGAGTCTTTGCATGGTCTCAAACACAAACGTTTGTGAGGAATTTTCTTTCTCTGTAGAGCACAATAAATACAGGCCAAAGCCACCAAGCACTTTTATCTTTAGAAAAAAAAATCTATCCACTGTAAGCATGTCAAGATGTGATTATTTGTTCACTCCATCCCGGTTGCTTTTTTCCTGTTGTACATTTCATTTTCTAAACAGACAAAATCCATGCAGTTTTAAGAAAACAGTTGCATTTCCAACTTGGACATAAAATTTGAGTATTTTCTGGGCAATTCTAACTGCTCATGTGTCCTCCAAAAAGCTTTTGCATTTGAAACACGAGCAAGTATTTTGCCAACAGTCTCATAGCTGAAGTACATTGCAGTTTTACTGATCATGCCACCGCAAAATCATTACAAACAAGTTCTGTTTAACATTTATTTTCAATTTTCATCCATAATATTGTCAGATGAAATACAGAAAGCAGTATGCTGCCTAAGGTCCTTCAGTGTGCCCTGCTTCATCAAAGCATTATTGCTAATTATAAATGTTTTAGGAAGGGCTGCTTTGCTCTAGGTTAAACTTCACTGCCTTCACTGCTCTCCCCCCATCCTAAAATCCACTGTTGCAATTGCCCACATTCACCCAACTGCACATATCCTGAGTATGAAACACAAGTTACACTCCAGCATTAAGTCTCTATATCGTGAGTTTTGCTTGGATTAAGATTTCAAAACTGAGCCCATAATAAGATATGCCATAAAACCTCAAACAACCCTCCTCCCCCAGGGATATTTATCTTACATATTTAATTGCCCAGTAAAATAAATTCTGTATGTGTATGCTTATATGGGAAGGATTTTGATCTTGTAATTTTAGTGTATCTTCTGATCTATAGCAGCTTAGAATGACATCCTTAAAAACTAGAGAAGCAGAAACTGTGCCCTGCTAAATAACACCTATTCATCTGCTAAATATTTACACATAGGCAGGAAAGAGCTTTCCTTGTAATGCTATCTCTTAGCTCTATACCAGCATTCAAGAAGAAAAACAAATGCAAGTCATTTAAGCATAGGCCAAATCCCTGCTTCTGTTAAAGCAAATAACAGCTCTGCTGCCTCGTATGAAGCAGAACCGGGTTCCTTCATGTTACCTCCATGTCATATTAACACTGTCGTTTTTATAATGAGTTCCCTCTCAAAGCACTCACTACCACATAATAAACTTCAACAAACCCTCAAGAAGTGCAGTGTTAATAGTTTATCTGCTTTACAGATAAGTAAACTGATGCAGGGGAAGATAAGGGATTTCCCCAAGGTCTTGCAGCTGGTATGCTGGAGATCAAGAGAAGGAAAGGAAACCATGAACTAACTACCAGAACAGTATCTGATTCTCCTACTGCTGCTGGCAACATGTCCCATAGACAGGAAAGTAATATTAAGAGAAGGAGCAGGCAATTGGGATCTCCACAAAACAGGCCTCTTCCAGTCAGTTACCTAACTATGCTCTTTGATAGCTAAACTCGGGCATTCACATTTGAAACTCTCAGCTTCTCCAATGGTACTTTGGTGTTGTGTCCATCCTGACATCATATGATATAATGGAAGTGGAATTTCATTCTTTACTTCATTTCATAAAACACCCTAATAAGACATATTTAAGAAATAAAGCCTGGTATTACCCACAGCAGAGTTTAAATAAAATCTACTCTGATATTTTTATGCTAACATTGGAATTGCTCTCTGCAAGGCATATATTTTAAAGTGTCAAATAATTACAAAAAGATATATTACTGGAAAATGACTGTTGGAGGCTCTGACATCCAAACCAAAATTAATCTGCACAAAAAAATCTCTTAAATGATTTTTTTTAAGAAGTTTCCAAAGCTGTAGTCTTTAATCTAGCCCATCTTGTATGCAGCTGCAATGCATTCAGCCTTTAATACTAGTTCTAGCCATTGTCCTAGCATGTCTACACCACACAACATTTTATGGTATTAGAAGCAATGCTGTATGGCTAGAGCAACTTGTCACTAATATATATATCATTCAGTGGAGAACAAAACAAAACAGTGAACAACATGGCTTTTTTGTTGGTTTTCTTTTCATGGGAGCTTATACTATGGGTCTAGTTTGTTTGGTTCAGTTGTATTTATGTGGTGTTTTATACCAAAATGTTCTTCCTTCCACCCTGACACCTATGAAATAAAACCTCTGGAGTTGAGTGAAAGAGTGTACTGGATAATCTGGTATAATCGTTCCACATAGCCATTGAAGGAATACCAACCCGCTATATGTATAATCTAATCGCAGACCAGAGCTGATGTAATTGCTCTTGCACCAGCTTCCTCCCTGTATCAAAGGGAGACGAGGGTGTGGTTGGAGGTTTATGGCTGACGTGGACCCAGATTACAGCTGTCCTGGGAATTTTCACCTTGGTGTCCATTCTAGCAGCTGCAGACAGCACCATGCCAGATTCAGCTCACAAAGACAAACTGACGTGACAGAGGTTTAGACCATCATCTTCACACCCAGGAATGCAAACAGTTAGTTGGGCACTGGACAAACAAACTTTTTGTTTTCCTGAGGCTGGTATTACCATACTGATACAATGGCATTTTTCCAAATTCATCTGGAAAATTTGTCCAGAACAAATTTGAGGCCATGTTTGCAAGTGCTGGGCAAGAAGGACCAAGCAATGCACCAGCCTTCCACAGGAATCAAAACCCCCACACCTGGGCACACCCTATCGCTCTTTAGGACTCCCCCTGGGAGAAGCATAGATTTATTAGCAGACAGCAGCCACGCAGGCTGTTTACACCAGGCAAGTTTAAGCGATTGCGTAGCCCCAGTGCGTTTGCAAATTAAATCCGTCTTGAGCAGATGAGTTGCTCCTTTAAAGCTGCCTTCTCTAGAGCACAAGCGAAGCCCTCCAACTGCACCGGCTGAGAAGCGATGCAGAAAAAAAGGCTTAGGCTTCCTTTCCTAAGACTTTGGCGCCCCTGTGTGTCTCCTTTTTGGGAATTTCAGTTGAAGAACAACCCCAGGCTTTTCTTCCTCTAACCTAGCAGCAGAAACATCGGGCTAAAAAGTGGGAGAGCTCTGCGAGGACAGCCTGGACAATGCTACTCAGCAGCTTGACTCTAATTTGAGCTGTGCCGTTTCCACTCCTTACCTCTCCTGCTTTAGATTCTGGAATTGCCTTCTTCGGCAACTTTATCCAAAGTGACTAATATCTTTAAAGCACCACTTCCAGGAGTCATGACATTTGTCATCATTTCTACTTCTCTGTACCATCCTGTGTGCATGAAGTCCAGATTGGAAAGAGCCTTAAAGAAAACAAGAGGAGGGAAAAAAAAGTATTTGAAGTATCTTAGACTTTCAAAGGGTTAGACTTACAAATTGGACAAGCAATATATTGGAAATACATGTCTATATCTCTACACCAGGGTTGTAATATAAGTAATTTTTCTTTTCTGAAGACAGGAGCAGAGGAAATTCAACACAAGAATTTGGCAAAATCCTAAGAAGAACAGTAAATATTTTTCTGTGAAGTAAATATTTTTCTGTGAAGGCATTATTTATCTCATATCTTCAAGATAACTGGGACACAGAGGAATGAAGTGAATTGCTGAAGGGTAGATGGATGTGGTAAGACATCTGGACATAGAGGAAGAAAACCCAATCACCTGGAGTTCTGGCAAGATTTACTCTGTTGGAGGTCTTGGTACAAATGGGCTCTGCAGAATTGAATTTTTTAAGACTTTAGCCGTTTTCTGTCTTCCAGCTGTTGGTCCTTATTTCAAAACATGTCTGAGGGGTGCGATGTTTATTTGGGGCTATTTAGAAAATACACACACTCTGCAAAGTGTCATTGGAAAAATATGGCATGCAAACACAGACAGGCTATCACTTGCCCCACAGTCAGGATCACCTGCCTTACTCTCAACCTCACTAACCTGGAACAGGCCCTCCTTTCCTGACACCCTCGCCTGCGTTTAAGACAAATGGCCCCAGCTGTAGGCAATGTAGATGTAGGCCTGCCCTGCCTATATTTATGGGCGGGTAGTTCCCTTGCCCTTGTTTCCCACCTGGATTGCTTATTATTCCTTTCACCAGCTCTTCCATGATAACCTCCTTGTCAGACATAAATCTGGACCCTAAGGCAGCAGCTCCCCATACCAGGGGAAGCTATACCTGAAGACATCTCTCAGCTGCTTCCCCCTCATTTCTTTTTCTGTTTCCACCCTTTCTCTCCCCTCACACAGTATGAAGTTGCCCCATCAAAGCTTTGGTAAGGCACACTACTGAACCAAAGTAGCTTAAAAATAACCCTGAAGGAAAAAATAAGCAATTGTTTACATCAGGGGACTTGTCCTGTGTAAATATCCAGAGTATCTGCCTTGCTACTTGCTTCCATGCCAGATGTTGTCTTAATCCCTGTCTGGTCTTGTGTGCTGTGGGTTGCATTTCAAAACTTGAGAACTAGCTGCTACTTAATCTGCTTTTAGGCCCGTTATGGAACCTGAGTTTTGTGAACAGCTTATGTGGAACCGTTTTAAGAGAAAAGTCTTTCTACATGTTCCTGGGAATCCTGTTCTTTGGCAACACAACTGATGAGGTGATAGTTTTTATCTCAATCCTCTTTTGCTTACCTCAATTTTCTGTTCTTCCCTCTCAGAGGAGAAGTGATGCTTCTTCATTTTGGAAGGCCAGCATTGGTTGCAAAACTGGTGGGTGAGTGTGGGGTCAAACTCAACCCTGGGATCATATGAAATTGATTTCCAATGCACAAAAATGGTTTCTATGTTTTTCTTCTACAACAGGGCCCATTTACTAAATAGGGGATATATCTCATTTGTGAGGGAGCACAGCACACTCCTCCTAAGGGCTATAAGCCCCAACTGCCTACACTAATAGGTCATGTGTTGGTTTGACCCGGTTTACAGGCTGTTGATTGTGCATAAGAATTTAGAGCATGAACAAAAAATTGTCCCCATAAATAGGCTGTCTGCATTTTAAACTAAATTAGCCCCATAGTGAATGGCTTCCTCTACTGAATTACAGCATGACTGAGCCTGCGTTGGGGATTGAAAAGGATTCATGTGGCTGGTTAAAAGCAACATTATTAAGATTATTATTGGGGCTGGATCTGTACCAATAGGAATGCAATTATTCAGGACCTTTGAGGTACAATTATGTGCGACAGAAGAAACCTAAGTAGCTGATGGCAGAGAGCATTTGGCCTTTATGGCCATGTAACTCAGATACAAGCAGACAGGGCTTAGGGCTCTGACAGACAGGTCATGGTGAAGCTTGCTGCACTGGTTGAAGATGTTTCCATCTCCAGCCACTTACTCCAATAAAAAAGCTGGCAGAAGGGAATTGCCTTCTGAGCCTCAGTTGCTCTCTGTAGAAGCTCAGCACCTCAGGCTGTGGTTTACACCACGGAGATTTCAATGACAATAGCAGCCTTAAGCGATTCGCACCCTCTTCTTCAGCCTCCTGTCAACTTTTTGCAGACCTGCTGGACTGATTCAGTTTGTTACAGGGAAAAAAAGGAGAATAGGGATGATTACCTACAAATTTGGGAAGATCAATGCCTGAAGCTGCTTTTAGTCTGGCCCAAGATCTCCAGCCAGCTGAAGGCATAGGATGTGAACAGCCACCAATTTGGAAAACAGGACCTTACCTTAAACAGCTGCCGGGAGTGTTTATTTTCCTGCCTTCCATTCCCGTGCCTGGAAGGCGCTTAGCTGCTGCTGGAAAGCTACTTGCAGCCTCTTGGGTGACGGGGGCACTTGCCCTTGCTGGCAATCTCTTCTGGTTGGACTGTGCCCTGCAAGCAAGGAGACAGAAGGCATGTATGATACTGGCGTGGAAGCAGCTTGGAAAAGAGCGTTTGAAATTTTGCTTGTATTTTCATCTCTGAGTTCGTCCGAGCCGGTTTACATGCGGCAGAAAACACTACCTCTTTATAATGGGTGACTACCTACAATTTATTGGAACAGAGCTGTTGCTAAACACATGGAGTAGAGATATATTAACACATTGTAAAAGGCTGTTTGATCACCATGGGATTCCAGATGAGCTAACAACAGAAAATAAACCGTGATTCACAAATGACTCATTTCAGCATTTCTCTTTGATGCAGCAGTTCAAGCAAGCCCTGTCTATGCACATACAAATGAGTTCACTGAATAGTCATTGAGCCCAGCCGTGCCGTGCTTACAAAGTCATTTTTACAAAGTGTAAGTACAGTTTTTAAGTATAAAAATTGGGCAATTTCTAGCAAGCCGCAGCAATGCGTGACTGCCAGACACTCCTGCCGACAACTCCATCCGACGCTAAAACCTAGACTTCAAGTATTAGTTTCCCACGATTCGAGTCCTCCGAATGCGGGGTCCCGAGAAATCACGCCCCACGGATCGGGCGTCTCCTTTCAGTTCGAGTTACAGCAGAAAGTGCGATATCCTAGCGGGACGCGTTTCCCACGGGCTCACTACGACAGAGCTCATTCCTGCCTTGCCTTGTTCGTACCCTGCCCGTGTGCTGGCGCTGCGAGCTGTCCCTCTCTTCCTCCTCTCCCCGCCCTCCGCTACCGGCCGCGATACTTTAGCCAGCATTGCCATCCAGTGGCACAGGGGACAAACGACAGCGGAGGCTTGAGGATAGGCGTGCGGACCTTCTTCAGTTTAACCGCTATACCCGGCAGTGATGCGGCTTGACAGGTTGGCCCAAACTTGAGCAGCATCCTGATGGCTGGATGTAATATATCCTTTACCGACAGGTTGGAACACCGCTGTTTAGTACCAGCTTGAAGTTAACTGGGATGTTGCGGAAAAGGCAGCGAACATTTAACATAAGCAGGAAATGGTTTACTAACTGAAAGGTACGCGTCCCACTTCACAGAATGCCTGCCAGTGGATCCTGCTTGTATTTGAAATTCTGTGTTGTGGTTTGGGGGGTTTTTTTTGGGTTTTTTCCCCCCTGTGTAAGTTCTCAGTGCTTTAGTAGTCAGAAGTTTCCTTTATTATTCCTCTACAGATTGCAAAACTGAGTAAATTATAAATGGTCACTCATCTGGCCATATTTTTTATTTTTCTGAGATGTTGCTAACTAGAATGCTCCTCAAAACCTCAAGCATTAAGTAACAAGTTTAGAAGACTATTGGTAAAAATAATCTGCAAAAATATAGGATCTTTCTTTTCCCAAGAAGACTTGTAATATTTCCATTGATCCAGTCTGAAGTTTGGAACCTATCTATCACTCACTTGCTCTTCAGGGCTTAGCCATGCTGCTATTTCTTGTTGCCAAGAGAGAAAGCTTCTGAATGAGTAGGGTTGCAAAGGACAAAAGCTCAACCCAAAGGGGCCATTGTCAGCCATTTTTCACTACTAGTTGGACAAAAAACTTGAAAAAGTGCTTGGGATTATATGATCATTTATCATCAGTCTTGGTAGCATCCTGGCCCATATCAGAAATAATGTGGCCAGAAATAATGTGGAAGTGATTTCCCTTCGTACTTGGCACTGGTGAGGCCACATCTTGAATACCATGTTTAGTTTTGGGCCACTACCTACAATAATGACATTGAGGTGCTGGAGCATGTCCAGAGAAGAAGGGCAACAGAGCTGGTGAAGGGTCTAGAAAGTAAGTCCCATGAGGAACAGCTGAGGGAGCTGGAATTGTAGCCTGGACAAAAGGAGGCTCAGTGGGGACCTTTTCACTCCCTACAATAACGTGAAAGAAGGTAGTAGCAAGGTGGGGATCAACCTCTTCTCCCACTTAACAAGTGAGAGGAGAGAAGAGGAAATGGCCTCAAGCTGTGCCAGGGGAGGTTCAGGTTGCGCATCAGGAAGAATTTTTTCACTGCAAGGATGGTTAAACATTGGAATGGACTGCCCAGGGAAGTGGTGGAGTCATCATCCCTGGAAGTGTTCAAGAAATGACTGGACATGGCATTTAGTGCTGTGGTTTAGTCGGTATGGAGGTGTTCAGTCAAAGTTTGGACACCTTCCAACTTATTCTATGATTCCAAAATTCTATAATAAGCGGTTGCATAAGAAGAGTCAAAAGGAGTGTTTGTTTTTTGCAAAAGCCATGTAAAAGGAACAGCACAAAGGTTACTCTGCAAGTCCTGATATACCTGCTGCCCACACATCATGAAGCAGGTCCTGCTGCCACAGCAGAGGTGATCACCACAGGACAGAAGGTACTGGCTGGTGAATGCCAAGGACAGATTTCTTGGGAACAGTATGTTGGACAGCCTGCAACAGATTTGCCACAATGAGCTGATACTTAACACCAGTGTCTATGCAACTGAAACCATGGTGGATATGTGGTACTTAAGACTGGGCATCCAGCAGGAAGAGGACCACAATCCTGGTGTTCCTATGGGAGCAGTCAGGTCCCAGAAGAAACTGAGAACATGCAGAAGATTCAGATAGCTCCCCAGCTAGATATGTAGCTTTCCACATTGGTGTGGAAAGAGGAACAGCAGGACTGGCTAAAGGAAAAGAGAGCAAGAACCCACCTTCCAAGAGAAACGTAAAGCAGGGAGGCATCAGTAGACATAGTGTGCTTTTAGTCCCAATGAAATAGGATGTAAAACACCACAAATTTCATGCTGTACGCACAGTAGCATCACTAGAGCTTAGTCCCTAAGCAGGCTGGATATTAAATTGATCAAACTGGTAATGAAAGTGGGAATTGTTCCATCTCAGCTGACACAAGGCAGGTGACCTTATTAAAAATTATGCCAGTGTATTTAATGGGGTAGGGCAGTTTCTTGGGGAATTCATGATTAATATGGCTATAACTCTGGAGATCACACAGCTAATGCCCCTGGAAAAAGTCTTACTTCCACTATGAGATGGCCTGGCTGAAATTTTTAGTATGATACTGTAATAATATAGGCAAATAAATTCACCATTATGTTATGACAGAGAAGCCAAGTCACTCAAGAACTGCTGCACTGATTAGAGGACATAGTGGCCTCATCCTGGATATAACAAGCTGGATATACAAGAAATCTCAGAGCCTGCTGAGGGATGCAGTGTACCTCTCTGTGGTTTGTTTGTTCAGGCTAATGACAAGGATCAATTCAGACTCCCATACTGTTGAGTTACCACAGAAACAACAGAAGCTGCTGTCTAAGACACTGACTTCATGTAATGTCCTGAGCAAGACTTGACTTGGAGAAACTTTGGAATCTACTGACAACCAACAGCCTGGAGCAGGGCAGTGTTTGCAGCTGTCGTGAGTTATGTGTGTGTATGAAAAGGATCTTAGAGTGAGAAAAGCAATTGTCTTTGGACCCCTGAGAGAGAGGGAGCAGGAACTCAGGAGGGTTGTAACATCCCAGACCAGTATTGTGTCTCCAGCAGGTGCTCAGGCCTTTAGAAGGAGAGATGGACAACCAAATGTCGTGCTTTTCCTGGCCCCCTTCCAGCCTCCAAACAGACCAAAGCAGACCAGGATCTTCTGCGATGGACATCATTGCTGTATATCCCTCCAGAAATAGTCCTCTGTCATGGTTGCCCAGTCACTTGAACAGAGCTCACACAGAGATGGAGTAAGCAGGTGCCAAGGGATAATGCTGCCTGTTTTCTTCTGATTGCTATATATAAGGGGAGAAAAGCCCTCGTGCACATTCTTTGCAAATAAAATGTAGTATTGCAAAAACTAACCTAAATATAGGCACGGGGTTCAGACCAAGGAGCATTATTGGTGTGAGCAACAGGTGAGAAACTGTAAGTAGTTCTCAAATGGAGAAATTGAGCTAAAGTGGAAGAAAAGAAACAAGCACTTGTAGAATTTTGAGACTGCAGAGTAGAATTGCAGTTCTAAGATAAATCCAGGAATGCTAAAAAAAAGGAAGATTCTAGAAAACATAATGAAACAACCCATCACAGGGCAGAAAACAGATGCTGGGGCACCAACAGGTGTTATAGTAACTGGGGAATCCAGTAAGAAAACCTTGGCCTTGGAGAAGCTGTTTATCAGGAAGGGAACAGACAAGACGAGGCTGTCTGCAGGAGCTGAGGAATGTGATGTTGTGCAAGCCAGGAGATTTCCAGTCGTTTTCTAACCTCTTTATGACTTTCCAGTGACCCAATATGGGAATACTAGATTGTCCCGGCTTCAGTAATGCCATCAGGGTCTGTCTTCAACTCCATGTGGAGTGCTGATTGCAGCCACACCCCTTCCCATTACAGAGCCATAAAAAGTTTTCTTGTAAGCAGTAGAACAAGGGACCAAAACATAAGCATGAACCTCCACCCAAAGCAAAAGCAAATAGGAAGGTACTTAAGGAAGGTGCTTGGCAATTCCATACATTCAGGAGTGGAGTTTTAGGCTTTTGCTGGCAGTTTTGAATGTGCGTATATCAGCAGCTCTAGAACACAACCAGGAGAAAGATATGGAGATGATGTGAAAACTAGATAGAGCCCGAAACAAGGCTCCATATGCCTGTGGATGGCAAAGACGGGGTAAAAAACCCAAAAGCCCGATTATCTTCACATTAGAACGGTGGTAATTTTAAGCACAAGTTTGGGGCTCATGAAGTACGAAGCACATGGCTCATCAGCACAGGTTGCTTTGCCCAGACTGTTGGTTATATAAAGAGGAGACCTTGACATACAGTAAAGCCTCCAAAGGAAGTACAACGCAACAGAATCTGAAATTTTTAGGCCAAATTTTTAGAAAATACTTTTGTCTACAAAAGGTAGTATTTCCACTGTTAGGAAGAAAACTGCAGCTGTGCAGCACTGGCCAACTTCTTTCCCTGAAAGTGTTTGTCACTTGTCACAAATCACTTCTGCCAGTGGCTTGTCATTACTCATGGAGAATCTGACAGGCTCTAACAATCAAGGATGTATAACATTATCTCCTGAGCAGACCTGGAGTGCAGTGTGATGGGGACACTTTCAATCCTAAAGCCTCTTGGGAGAGTCCCAAGATCCACAAAGAAAGTGGAACTTCATAGCTGCTTCCATGAGAAGCATCTGAGGAGAAAAAGACTTTTTCAAAGCAAGTCCTGGTCTGGTTCTACCTAAATCTAATGAAAAATCTGTCCCAGGTAGGAAGATATCAAAGACAACAGATACCTACCACAGTCCTCTGAAAGAGGATCCTGATAATTCATTGAAGAAAAACTAAGCAAAAAGATTGAACAGGCATCAAGATAATTTGTGTTATGATGAGAACAGACATGAGAGATGAAATATCTGTCAAGAGGTAAACTGTTACAAATTTATAATTTATTAAATGCTTTTTCATTATGTTTAAGATGAATCACAAAAGTATACAAATGCTTTTCCTTCTTGAGTAGTCCAGGAGATGATGACAAAATCCTCTTGTTTCAGTTGCTGAGTGTAATAAGATTCTCAACCCAGCTACAGCCAACTTATATTACTGTAATATAGACCACCATAACAAAAAGAGCTTGGAAAGACCTAGAAAATTATCAGGTCTGAACCAGTACAACCTGCAAAACTGCTGAAAAAGCTACGTCTAACCTGCTTCTGAAAACCATCAAGAGGAATATTCCAGCCTCTCCAGACAATCTAATCCACATTTATCTGTTTATCACTACAAAGCTTCCCTAATGTCTGATCTTTGCCTCTCCTGATGCTATCTAAGATGATTAGTTCTTGTCCTATGCACAGAGAACAGGGTGAATCAGCTACTCCCTTCCTATTTGCACCAGAATTTGCTTCTGGTTTATTTTTTTAACATATTTGAAGACTTTATGCCTTTTTTTTTTTTTTTTGCTAGTGCCATAATAAACATATATGTTTTTCAGTCATTCCTGACAGTAGATGCTTTCTATGGGTTCCCTATGGGTTCTCTGCTCATTTCATAGCTGGCAACAAGTTATATTTTCAGAATAAAGAACATGATAATGCTACATGTTTAGTGTAGACATTTTAAATAATAACAGCGATCCATAAATCTACTCCCTCTGCCATAGCCATTACCAGCAGGCAGGGTTGTGGTCAGACTTACTTGGAAGAGTAGGTCACTCCCAACATGCAAATTTTGTTGCTTTACTCAGTTGCTTTGCTCCTCTAGCTGCTAACACACCTGCAGCTGGCAGCAGATCCTTGGCCACTCAGAGACCAGTCCGTAGGGACACTGCCATGACCCGGCACCTCCCTGATGGTCTGACACCAGCTGATCTACTTTGCTCACTGTGGGGAACACCTTGGGTTCATGTTGATAAAGTTAGAAACAGTCCAAATATTTGCAGAATCAAGTGCAAGCTACCTTTGGACACTTCTCCAGGGCAAATAGTAGTGACACATATAAATTTGTACTTTACTGGACATTAACTTGCAATAACAAAACAGATCTCTTTCCATGCATCAACTACGCCAGTATCAGCTATGAAATGTAGTCATATTTAACAGAAGAAAGCCAGCTTCACTACCACAACCTGTCTGTCTTCTATTAGGATGTGTTTAATTATGTCTTGCTTTCTCTGCGCAGGAGGATAAATGAGCAGGGAAGCCGTGCTGTTGCTCCTGAGCAGCTGATGAGGAGTAGTTTGCACAGAGGTGAGTACCTGTCTCTGCTGGAAATTAATTGGAGAAGGGAGCAGTAGAGTGTTCTGCTTTGGACAAGTAGCAAGTCTGACTTGCAAAATGCTCTCTGCTAAGAGAATAGGCAGCTTACCTATTTCCAATACCTTTGTATCTAAAAGTCTACTGCAAATGCAGACAAGCAGCGAAGTTGCTGTAGTGTAAGATGCTCTGTGTCTGCAGCTTGAGAGCACAGCAAGACAAAGGTGGATGAGATGGTGCATTGTCTGGCCCCTGCTGTTTGTGCAGACAGATGTGCTCACTGACTGTGTACAATTAGATTACTAGATGGTTTTACTGGACCATGTGAGCTGAGGTAGCATTTGCCTTGATGTGTCATTTCATCTCTTCTCATTTGCTGCCAGCGCTGCTGCATTGTGACTGTCCGGTGTCAGTGCATCTGCCTGGAACTCCTGTTTCAGGTAGGTTTGAATTTTCTTCTCTTTGAATAGTCAGATTATGGATGGCTGGGAAGTGCAGGAAAGGCAAGGACTGCTCTGAAAAGGAAAAAGAGGAGGGCAGAGGAGAGATAGGAATAAATTCTGACTGCTTTTGTGTTCAGAGTCTGGTTTTACTCCACCTGTGTTATACAGTGCTTATATATACCTTCCAGCTCAGGCAGGGCATGTGAGGAAGTCATGTGTTGGAGTAGATTGCTGCCAGGCAGGACTGTTCCAAGGAAAGAACTTCATAGAGACCATGCACATGGCACAACATCCCAAACTGACATAACACCAAAGAAGCTTCATCTTGGTGTGAGGTGTGTGGGAAGAAGAGATCCTCTACTTGGTCACAAAACAGCACACTGGCTACCTGCATTTCCTAACCAGAAGATCCACACTGAGGCAAAATTGTTTGCTCACAACAGGTTTGCTGTGATTTTAACAACAGTGCTAATTCAAACCCAGAGCTTTGCATGAGAGGGTCATGAAAAGGAATGTCATCATACAGATGGTTTTGTCCTAACAACAGAATGGAAAGTGCCAACTGACTCCAAATAGACATGAAATACATACCATTCATCACTACTGACTGAGGCCAAATAGAAACTCAAAACCAGTGTGCAAAGTCTGTGCATCTTTCTTTTTAATTAGCTAACAAATTAGCTGAAACCAATTACCTGTATTTATTAAGGCCAGGAGAAGTTTACTGAGTACTGACTCTATTCAGAAGATAATATCCTCATTGTCTGAAAAGATCTGTTCCCATTCATCCACAGGGAAGACATTTCAATCCCCAGTCCTAACAGGGAGTGTGTTTTCACTACAGGAGTCACACCAAAAACTACCCTCATGCTAAAATGAGTATTGCTATAATGTAGGTTCAGGGAACAATAGAAAGGAGGAATCTCAGCAGCAGTTTTACTTCTGCCAGCAGACCCCTAGACTATTTGTTAAATTGCATGGTAAATTCAATCTTTTCTTATTTTTTTGTCTAGCAACTCTGTTTTTGCACCCAGAATATATAGAGGTCCAATACAATCTACAACAGGAGAAGCCAGGGGCTTCATAAAGTCTTCTGACAACTTGCTGGTGGCTGGTGCCATAATATGGTTCAGATGTACATCTAGATTTGGCTGCTCCTTGTATCTGAACTTTGGACAAGTCTGTACAATTGACAACTCACCAATACCTGAAAAAAGACTTTTTGCATCGTGGTGGCTCATGTCACTTGTACACTATTTCTTTGTTTGACTGGTTGGGGTTCATTTTGTTGTTTTTTTGTTTGGTTTTGANAAACACAAAAAAACCCAACCAAACCCCAAAGGTTTTGACAGTTTGATTTTCCACAGAAATCATTTACATGTGTGTTTTCAGGTTTCTAAATACTAACTGTGGCAGAGAATTGAAGCACCAGGATTAAGAAGTAGCACCAAGCATTCAGCCTTCTTTCCCCCAAGGCTATTAGTACTAAAGGATCACGGTTAGTCTGGATATCTGTAAAGGTGTTCCAGAAAAGTCTATGCAAGGAAATAAACCAAAACAACGAAATAGACCAAGGAAAGGTTAAACCTTGCACTCCTATGAACAGCAGACTCATGTAGTAATGCAGACTCCAGCATCTAAGAGAGAACAATTTCCTTACATACATATATATATAATGTATGTATTTTAAGATCTTGAAGATTTTTCTAGCTGTGTAGCAGGTTACACAGTGCCTAAGTAGTTTTAAAAACAACTGAGTAGACAGTTCAAAAGGCATCTAAATGCCTTGAAAGATCTCAGCCATTGGTACTTTGGAAAAGCAACCTGTGCTCTCTGCCCCCAAATGAGACTACCCCAATGAAACCCTGACTCCTGCAGGAATGTTGGCATCTGCTCCCTGCTTTTCTCCTTCTACATCTTCATAACTCCAGCTGAATGGAGGTTTCATGTTAAGACTATGGTAGAGGGGGAGAAATGGTCTTGAAGCCAGCTGACCCAGTAAGAAAGTGGGCAGAAGATGAACTCCCTTGTCTGTGGAGTGCAGAGAGGACAGTGAGAGGCTGCTGGCCTTATAGTCACCAGTTGTCATGCCAATTTGCTTTTCTTGTTTAGCAGTCAAATTAGGAAGGAACAGTAGTTTGAAGCACTCTGGACAGGTCTGCACTCCTTAGGACAGCATTCACCAGTAACTGAGATGGGACATATTTTCCCCTCAGTGTGGTGTTTGCTGTGGCCTCAGCTCAGTGGCAGCATTTTGCAGATGACTTCTCTGCAGCATCAGGTCTCCGTTACTCCCTGGGACTTTGCACACATCTGTTCCAGATCCTCAGCTCCACTGGAGCGGTTCTTCTAAAGCTGCTGGTGTCCATGAAGAAGGTTGCACTGGATCTCCAGCATGATCACAGCTACCTCTACCTGCCCTAGCTGATCACCCAGTGAGGAGTAATTCTGCTGCTTCCTATCTCCTGATAAACTTGTTTGCCAGGTCTGTCTTGCACTGCTGCTCCTCTTGGGGGACATTCTGGCCATAAATCCTTACAAAGATTCTCTAGAGGTCCTCATTACAGCTTGTGATTGTATCTGATGGACTGAAGGCCCTACCAGTAGTCTTCAATCTGCTTGAACAGAAAATCCTGGAGAGTGGTTTGGTCAAGTATAGGAGGGAAGTGCATCTTCTGGGAGGGATCTGCCAGAAGTGACTGAGGTGTCTTATCTGCAAGAGTTGTAAGATAGGTGATGATATTTCTCTCTTTGTAGCTCAATGGACTGTCCACTCAGAACATTTACTGGCATAATGTCAGATCAACTGATTTTGTCTCAGCATTGTTTCACATTGGAGCAAAAGAACATGATATTGGAAATGTTTACATGCCCCATATGTGCTGTATCATGGCAGGAGATCCACATGAACATACTCACAGTTGGAAGAAAAAGACTTAATAAGGATTTCACTTTAATCAGAGCCATGCCACAAGCTTTCATTGCATAAGCATGTTATACTAGATGTATGCACAGTCCTTAGTAATAAGAATGTCTAATCAGAAAGCCTATGGTTAGCTTAAGTAGTTTAATTAGCAGATTTCGCTAACCCAGTCCCTTGTGATGGATGTAAGTCTGGAGCTCAGCACAATTCATACATGGCTCTCAGGAGAAACTGTTTTGTCAGATTTCAAATTTAAAAATGAAGAAAACATTTCTGGAAAGAACCTGATGGCCGTCATATGACTCTACTCAGGCAGAAATTATTCTCTTGCTTCTTATGTATGAATGCTGGTGACTTTACATGAGAAAAGAAGAATAATGAAGACAGGAATATAGAGGTGGTATTCTACAGCTGAAAAATGGCATATATGGATCTAGTTTTCTGATACTTACCTTCTAGAAACTGTATTCTTCTAGGATATAAACCAGCAGAAAGGCCACAACAGCTAATATATGCATGATCTAGTAACTTGTGTAATTGTCACTATATATAAATATAGCAAAGTAGTATTTATTTCACATCACAAGCCTTCCACAATTCAGAAGCAGTGATGACTGATACAATTGGGTGGTTCAAAAAAAAAAGGTCCTATAAGTAAAAAAAAGAGAATTATGAAAGCAGTAAATATGAAGTTTTTCTGCTACAGGGTGCATGCACAGAAATTTTAACAGCTCTAGGTCACGTGCAGGGAGAGTGGGGAGGGAGCAGTTAAGAAAATACCCATAAATTGAATTTGGGGACACTGTGAAATATGTGCCAGCTGTTTGTTGCCAAGCCAGTAATTATGCAAGAAGTCTGTTTAATCTTCAGGGTGCTGTGGAGCAGCTTCTGTCTGCCAGTTGTTTGCTACTTATGCTGCTTCCACATCAATTATGACTATGAGACTATTAACGTGAGAAGCAAGGACAGCAGCTGCACACTGTGCATTGGATGGACACATGCATTCTCCAGCAGGAAGCAAGCACAGCCATCAAAGCAAGCAGTTAGTGGTATCTGATCAGACCTCTCTGCAACGTTTCAAGAGAGGTTTTTTTCTGAGCAATAGTGAATACACTCAGATATTACTTCTTTGCTGTTCCAATTCTCAGTGTTTCAATTCCATTTGTTTTCTATGCCATTAATTTGCATGCACAAAAATCTCCAAGGAGGCTGACCTTCTCTGTGAGTTCAATTTTAGCAGGAGCCTGTAAAGCACTTTAAGATAAGGTGTCCTTTCTGAAGGAAAATGCTCTAAAAATACCATTCAGAGGATCTAGTTGCACAGAGTACTTAACACAAAACAACTATGTCACCTGTGCCCCCTTGGCCGAGGAGGCTGCCATCCCTGCTGCCTGCATCATGACACTGTGCAAAGAGTTCAAGACCTTCTAGCAGCTTTTCAGGGTGCTGTGCATGCCCCAAAACATCCACTTTGTCCATATGGATGCCAAGGCACCATTTCTTTTCTGGTGGGCAGTGCAGCACCTGCTGGGCTGCTTCTCCAATGCTTTCCTTGCCTCCTGGACAGAGCAGTGGCAGGTCTACAGCGGCATCTCCCAGGTACTGGCTGACCTTCTCTGCATGAGAGACCTCTTGGCCTTGTCTATGCCCTGGCACTGCCTACTCACCACCTGCAGCCTTGAAGACCAGCCAGGAGATTGTCCAGCTGCTGGCCTTGGTGGGGGAAGAACATCACTGCCGGGGTGCACTGGTCCCTCAATCCATCACTGCCCACACCAAATATGTGCAGAGAGTGCAATTATACATCTTTCACATCTACGATGTGGACATTCGTGTGTAAAATGCCCCCACTGCACAAGCTGACCATCTACTTTGGCTCCACGTATGTGACCATGACTTGGACCTTTGGGGAGCTTGTGCTACAGGACCAGTGCACCCTCTGCTGATGTAGCCCAAGGACACCTAGACTCCTGATGAGCACTTCTGGGTGACTCTCAACAGGATCCCAGGAGAGCATGCTTTCACTTATTTTTTCTGCATGTAGATACACACACTCATACTTGTTTCACACATGAAAGCTGGAGAGTGACTTTTTACAAGGGCAGGCAGTGATAGGACAGTGTGGGAATGGCTTTAAATTTAAAAAAAGTGTAGATTTAGGCTAGATATAAGGAAGAAATTCTTTACTGTAGTGGTGGTGTGGCAAAGGAACAGGCTGCCCAGAAAAGTCATGAATGGTCCATCACTGGAAGTGCTCAAGGCCAGGTGGGATGGGGCTCTGAGCAACTTGGTATAGTGGAAGGAGACCCTGACCATGGCAGGGGGTTTTGAACTATATGATCTTTAAAGTCTTTTCCAAGTCAAACTATTCTGTGATTCTATGCACAGATGTACATGCATACACTTACACAGAAGCATGTATCTGAGGTTGATTTTGGCAAAACCTAGATGAAAAATTTAATCAGATCATAACTGATATAAAAGATTGATCTAACAATAAGCTTGCTGGCTCTTCTTTGAACATTGAGAGAGAGGTGATTGTGCTGTGCAGAATGTGAATTACTATTCCACATCTAAGCAGGAAAATGCCTGGGGATCTAAGTTCAAACAGAAATCCTTGGACATTTAAGCTGATTTAAGCCTTTTACTGGTAAAATCTGAGATGATGAAAAGAGAAGTAATGAAGATTAAAATATGTAATCTATGTAAGCAGTGTAGTAAAGAAGTTTTCTACAAGGTGTTCATTTTGCTGGGAGGAATTTTATTTTTTCAACAAATTGAAGTCAATTCTTCCCTCTCTATTACTTCAGGACCAGAAAATCTGAGTTCAGCTCTCCCATAACAACCGCAAGAAAGTCCACATACTGATAACTACTGCCTAAACTCCATCATACAAGGGCAAGGATTTGTGCAGAGAAACAGAATCAGAGCCAGAATTTTCATCTTTACCACGTGTATTTAAAATTACTAGAGCTTCACAACAACTCAGAGCAGGGATATGAGGAATAATTTCTTCTCCTGTCTTTCTCTTTTTTCCACCCTTTCCCTACTATAACTTGTGGGAAGAAAACATAGGGAGCAGTACCAGAGGCAGAGCACGTCTACTTTAACATAAGCAGCAGATTATGGGTCCATGTTGCAAGGCCAGTCTGCTTTCAAATGATCATATATATCTATGAGAATTGTGCCTGCTCTTCCAATAACTATATTTTACAACTGGCATGCACAAGAAGCACAAGTGATTACTGATCAAGATATTCATAGTATAATCATCAGCACATATTATTTGTAGCTATCTGACTTTTCCTGAAAGCTGGTTGCTGTGATCTTACTACAGCCCATTGTCTCGGAAGCAATAAACCTGGGATCAGATATGTTCTCCACAGTCAGAAAGCTTTAGCTGGTTGCCATATGTTGTACTGCACTGTGTAGCTTACACAGACTGCGTATTTCATTGTTATTTCCATGATAATCACTGTATGTTTTCAATTGTTGCACACTGGCATAACATTTTTTGTGGTTTTTCTCCTTGCATCTGAAAGATGTAACATTTCCACAGCAGATACGTTTTTTTCCTGTTTGTTATTTACCTTGCCATCACATTAGATTGCCCGGCTGAAAGTGGCTATGTGGCTCTGACAGATGTGCTCAGGGGCTGTGGTTGCCCAGGATTTTGAATCCAAACTTATAAGCATAACAGTCAGTCAGACACTCACCTGAACATATCCAAGTCAGATACAGAGTGCTGAGTGACTCTGGGGTGAGAAGTCATCCCTCTCAGTGCTTTAGCTTGGGACTCAGTTCCAGGCTCTAACAAAACACTCCTGTCCAAGTTTGACCAAACCACTTCCTTTAATTTTTAGGCATATCAAAGGGAGGCAATGGTGTCAGGCAGTGGTCCATCTGTTAGAACAAAAAGTTGGAGGCTTCCAAGTAAGGAGCGAGTCATTCAAGGCCCAGTTTGGATGGATAACATATCATGAAAGAACTAAACCAAACAGATACTTGTAGTTTCAGGCAGCCATGATAATCTAGGTTCAGATTAAAAAAGATAAAGAAGATTAAAAAAAAAAAGATAAAAAAAGGCTGCTCCCAAAATCTTAAAATCATATGCTTATTACCCAGAGTCACACAATGAAGACCAAGAATTTTTCTTACCCCCTTAGAGGCTAAAGACTCTCAATTCCCATTCAGCTAGTTTTCAAATAACAATCTTATCTTTGGTATTTATCTCAGGCCACTTATCTTCCATATGACTCTTGCATGACAGACAATTCTTGAAAGTCGCTTTTCAGATAAGAAAGAGAAGCATGGGGAAACTAAGGGAAAGTATTTGCAAGGTATGAAGGTCTGAAGTATCTGGCCCTAAATCACTTTCCCCAGATCTCACAAGAAACATTCACCACCACGGTACAGGTTAGCAGGCCAGCAGCGTTACCATTGGGCCACCTTCCCCCTCTCTGTTCATAGAGAACAGAAAGTAGGTTCTGATGACCATGGGAGATGTGTGAGTCCATACTATTGAGGCTCTTATGATACCTTTACTGAATCCTCCTCCAAGCTAAAGTCCTGTCCTTATTTCTGTTCAATATGGCCACAGCACATGCATGACGGGATACAGGCAGTCTTAGGTAATAATAATTCCTCAGGGTACACAGTGGTATGCACATTGACATACACATGTATTGGTCACTAGCAATTTGCACGTTGTCCAAGTGGGAAAATAAAGATTTCAAGAAGTAATAGCAGCACTTTTCATGCAGAGACACCAACAGGCTTTTACAAGGGAAATCAGTGCTGTTATTTTCCATTCACAGAAGCGGACAGCAAAGGATGAAGTTATATTCCTATGTTTTAAAGCAGACCATGGCCAAAGCCAGCACTGAAACACTGCCACCTGACTCCCAGTCAAATGCACTGGATTAAACTGCTTTTTCAGAACTGGCTCACCTGTGGAATAACAAAGTTGTTGCACTGTTGCTTCTGTTCTTTTTACTAAGGGTGAGTGTGTACCAGATGGATGAGAAGATCTTTGATGCCAAAATAAACTCCTTCTGGAGTCCTTTTTGACAACTTCTTGGCAAGTTGGCCTCTGTCCTCTCTGCCCTGTTACAAAGAGACCAGGACTGTTACTGCAGCCTGGGAAACATATCAGAGGCATTGTCTCTTATCTGTTTTAATAGAATATGTGCAATAGTTGATGCTGCTGTGGTATGGACAGCAGTGTTTTAATAGTCACTCTTAACTTTAAAACTTAAACAACTTGCATGTTGATGCCATACCACTGAAAAAAAAACAAATGAGGTCTTAGCTATTTAGTCAGAAAGAGAGGCTGACAGAGCATCCTCTTCTCCACAGGTCCTCTGACCAGACCCAGCCCTGAGGAGCCCTTGACTAGTGTATATGAAGAACCTCTCCATTCCTACAGACAAAAGTTGCTACATCTGGAGCCATGGCTACAACTGGATTTAGAACTTCAGTCAAGACTCAAGAAATTGCATGAAGAACCAGAGAAGCTTGGGAACTACTCTTCTGCAAGCATAATGGATGGGCACAGTGGAATATTCTGTTGAGATATCCAAGCTCACCGAACACTACAAGCATTCTATGCATAACAAGAAACCCAGCTATCACTAGGAGAAATTGAGTTTTGCACCTGCACGCTGATGCTTTGGGGAAGGATTGTTCCTAGCAGGGTGCTGCAGTTTCCCCAGGGTTTATTATGTGGATCTATAGAAATTGCATCAGCACAACTGAAGAGCCTGTGCAGAGCCATAAACGAGAGAAGCAAGAACTTCAGGAATATGCTTTATGTGGCATTGTCAATGAGGGAAATGATTGAAGAATAACTACTATGCAACTAGACAGCGTGCCTTGGAAAGCACTGCTTTTCTTCACAGAGAGAGCACAGCACTCTAGACACAGGCTTTGCACAGATGTTTTCTTTGCCGATTGTGGTTACACAATATTTTAGTTAGGAGCAGAAGTGTGCTGAAGTGCTTTCCATGTAACTATTCTTTTCTTATGGCAGGCTAGACTTATTCAGATAATTATTTAGTGTGCAAGGGCTGGATTCCTTCTCTAGTGGAAATAAACCAGAAGATTTACATTAACAGCACATTTAGTGCACTGCAGCAACTAAAGGGGGACACATGATCCTAATCTGGAAACAGCCTGCACCACCACCTGCACAGTTCTGGTCCTAAAGTGCAGATCAACATTTGTGTGCTAGTAGAAGACTCTGATATGTCAAGGGCTCATGTTGTGCCAGTAGCTAGGTGATGCCTGCTTTTCTGCAGTTGCTGTCTCTTACCAGCATGCCATGCGGGTTGGTTCTTCATTAGCTCTAAGTTTCTCCTGCCTTGATATTTTTTCCTTGCTCTCCATCTTTTTCCATTTCCCCCATGCTGAATTTTGCCTGTTTTCTAATGTTCTCCTATCCTATTGATTTCCTTCTCTGATGATAGTTGTAAAAGACAGCAAGTTCTTGCAGTCATTCAGGATCCTTGTTCAGGATCCTGGGTACTACAAAAACCTGCATGAGAACATTCACACCCAGACACACTGATCTTTCCACCTGACCCCAAGTCCAACATCAATAACTTCATCCCAGTACTCGTATCTCCTACTCAGATACACATATGGAAAAGAAGCATGAGAAAACACTAAATTACTGGGCCATCACTTGTCTGAGGCATTGGTCTCCGTTTTGCAGCAATACAACACTTATTGCCTATCCAAATATAAGAATTGTTAAATGCTTAGCAATCCTCTTAGGCTATAAGCTGCAAGAGAAAGTTTGCATGTAGCAACTGGCAGCCACAGAAATCACTCACTCCCTGCCCTGTGCAAGTGCCCAGGTATGTTCTGACTACTAAACAAGGCTGCAGATACATCCTACCATGCTAGAGCAGCCCTTCTGAGCTTCCACGAAAAGACAGTAATTCCTCCTACAAAGAGTGCAAGATGGTTAGCAGCCATACCAGCCATTAGTCACGGAAATGTGCCTCTTTCCCTGCTCTTATTCTGGCTGGCATAAAATTCACCCAGACACTATGAACAGTATGGTTCCACCTCTGGGATGTGCCTTGGTCATGCATATCTCTCCACAGAGATCACGAGTGATGCTTGGCAATCTCATTCACATCCCTTGGATGTGAGTGTGAAATGAAAGAGAAAGACCAGAAAATTCTGAACAGCACTGCTAGTATATTAATCCATCACATTAGCCATTTCCTTCTTTTTAAGTTTTTACATGGTCATTTGCTTGTACAGACAGACCTGTGGGTTTTTTTCAGACACTTTAGCTTGTATCAAACTTCTCACCACAGCAACTTAATCATACGAAACCATTTTATTACCTCTCCATTCCACTGTTGTTTGCAGACACGCTCTTGGAACAATCTTCTTTGCAACACGTATGTCATACAGTAATAGCTTCTGTTCTGCCTGGTATAATTGTTAATTTTCCTTAGCTTAATCCCCACCCTTCAAAACTCAGACAGACAGAGACACAGAAGTTTTTTAATATGATTCCAGACAGTGATGCTTGTTGAATAAGCCATGTTCTAGAAAAAAAAAAGTATTTTGTACCTATGTCTGCATCATTACTCATATAACTAATCCTCATTCTTTTGTTCATATTCTTCATTATTTTAATGAGACTTCCTGATTGAGCAAGAACTTCTCATAAGAATAAAGCATTAAAAATAGGGATTTTCCTGTGACTATTATTGAGTCTCATGCCCACAAAGCTGTTGTAATCTTGTCATCAAAACCTTCCTCTTTTGAAAAACCTACTCAAGGGAAGGTTTTGCAACACTGGTGCAGCAATCACAAAAACACCTTCTTCGTGGCAAAATTTTCTGAAAAATTACTCTTATCCTTTTATCCACAATTCAGATATTATCGTTCATCTGAGAAGATATAATTTAAAACAGGGTTTAGTCTCTAATCTATGCAATCCACAGTCATTGGAATTTAAGTACTGCAAAGTAGCAATACTTTTCTTCACAATTGTTTGCTTCTCACTAAACAGCACTTAGTGATGATGAGTTAAGGAAGGGTATGTCTTCGAGAAGTCTTTTTGAAAAGCCACAGCTACTAAAGGGGCTTATGTTCCCTCACTTGGCTCTACTTTATCTTTCCAACTATCAGAGATCGGTGTAAGAGGCTTCAAAGAGCACAACTTCTTGGAGAAGAGGATTAGGTGAGAGTAATTTAAGAAAGACTTTTTTTCTTTCTAAATACCAACATCAGGTAGCGTCTGTATATACATACTCACGTATGTAAACACGTAAAGCTCAGTCCAGCTGCAGTAACAGAGACTTTCCCAAATGCTGAGTTGCCAAAACCCCTTGTATTTTTCAGGGGAAAATTTCAGTCAGGCTATCTGAACCTGTCCCCTCCTTTCAAGAGTAAATTCATCTGACCACGGCTAAAGCTATGTTGTACATGCTGAGAGACAAACCCTGTTGCCAGCACACTTCCTGGGCAGCCAGGGTGGAAGCTGGAAGAACCATGCCTGAATGGGTGCTGGGGCGGGCACTGGCAGTTCCTGCAGAGCAGCTCTCCCATCAGCTGTCCTCAGAATCCAGTATGTCCCCACAGATCCAGCTCACTCCCACTGCAGGAAGCAGGTGTTTCCCGAACCTCCCTCTAGAATTCAGCTTCTCTGATAGGGGACTGCAACACTCCTAAAAGACACTAGAGTTAGTTTATGGGTCAAAAACAGCTCAGAAGAACTACCTCCAAAACGTATTAAATGAAGCTACTAGAACTGAGACCCTTTCCTTATTATCCTTCAGACGATTCACCACAGGAGGAGCAGTTTAGCTCTTTTATGACTGTTCACAGCCTAACAGCTCAAGAAGATGACATGCATTGCCTTAGTTCAGAGCACTGTGTTTTAAATAAGCTTCTTTCTTTTTCCTGAATTTTAGTTCCTTCTTTTCAGGTTCTGAGATCTGCTTTAAAGTTAGACAATCTTGAATTTATTCTAAACCTTCACCCCTCCACACACACATATTTGCATTCACATACTCTATCAAAATTAAAATTTATAGTGGCAAAGTAAAAAATTCAGCCTTGTACACTTTTAAGGAGGTGTGGGGTTCCCTCTCCCTGGCCCCCCTTCCTGCCCTCCCCTCCCCCATTGTTGCAATCTTATCCTGAAAGGAAATCTTTGATTCTGTGGACTCCTCTCTACCAGCCACCTCCCTTCCAAGGACAAGTGGGATAACTTGTCTTACAGGGCAAACAAGAAAACAGACAAACGAGAATTTCAGAGCAGATCATTCTTGCATGCCATCTTATGAGCTTGGTCAGACAAATTCTTGTTGCTGTACAGGGTCAAGAGGTGACTATTTCCATCCAACTCACAGAAATGCTCATCAGCTCTCTCCATCTTCCTAAACACTGACTGTTGAACCAGCTGCGGGCAGTGGGAAAACTGCAAGGGATGGTGTCAGGCACAGTGCCTCAGGGCTGGTCATCCTCCAGATGTGTGCAAGGCACCACTGCCATCCACTTTGGCTCCTTGTACGTGGCCATCACCTGGTCCTTTGTGGAATTTGTGCTGCAGGACCAGTATGCCCTTGATTTGCTGATGTGGTCTGAGGATAACTATAGCCCTGATGAGCACTTCTGAGTGATGCTAAACAGGATCCCAGGTAGGAAATCAAATCTGGGTTGAGCACAGATGTCTGCCCTCAGCACCTGCTGCCAAGTGGACATAGTGTAGTGGTTACCATGGCTTACCTCTCCATGAAGATGTTTCCAGCTGTGGCTCTTGGTGGTGCCCACCAGCACATCGTTGTCACTCCTGCTGTTTCACATCTCACCCAGGCTGGTGACAGCCCATTTTGGCAGCACTAGTGGCAAGCAAGCAAGGCATACTGAGCTTGCTTGAGTTAGATCTCCTGGACTCCTATCCACTTGTCTGAGCTGTCTTCTGGAGAGAACAGCACCTATGACTGGGTAGGGAGGCCCCAGGGAGGGTGGGCTTTGCAGCGTGATGTGTTCAGTGACATTTGCATGCTTTCCTGCTTAACAGCAGCTGCCCTAACTCATAAACACCCAGGGATACAGCTTGGCATCCACTTGGCTTCCACACTCTTTGGCCATATTGTCTCACTAGTACCACATCTACTTCCTTGTACCATCTTGTTTCTTCAAAAGCTGCTGAAGGGGTTTGTGATTTCCCAGGTCTCTTACACATTGGTAAGCTAGATGCCTTCACTCATAATGCATATATGTGTCCCACCTCAAGCCCTGCATGTTTCCCAAACATAAATATACAGCTCCAGTGCCAGGAAAAATTACTCTCAGATTAATATTCCCAGGAATGGGAACATTTCAGGATGATTTCTAAAGAACAAATTTCTTTGCACCAACTTGTAAAGTGCAGGAGAAAACTTCAAATCAGTTGGTGGCATAGAAGTGTAAAGAAGTTGTCCGTTTGACTAGAGAAAAGCTGAAGAGGAAGCACAGGCTGCTTTAGGAGGCTGGTAGAGATTAGCATGTTGGAAGCTAGGTTTTCAGTGATGCTTTAGTTTGACTCTGGAATCACAAGTATGAAACTTAAATGGTCAAGGCAAATCAGGCAGCCTTTTATGCTGCAAGATTTCCAACCTAATGTCAGCTTATTTGCGTGTTAGAGAAATGCAGATGCAGCGGCTCATTTTGTGTAAACCGCCTGTATTTGTCTTCATAATCTATGGTAGTGATGCAAGCAGGAAAGGAAGTGGGCTGCCTCTTGGAGCCAACACTTGCAAATCAGTTTGCACTGGAATTGCAATGGTGAAAAACCAGGAAGAGCTTAAAGGAGAAGCCAGTTATGTTGTCTTTGTCCTGTGAATGAGGTCCAGGCTCTAAAGCAGTGTTTTTTCTATCTCCAAGCCTCTACCACTAAGGAAAGACATGAAATTAAAGGCATCCAAGGGTCTGACCTATATATCTGGTGACTGCCTTCACACTTGAGCAGTGCAGTGATGCTGGTGGCTGTTCTTAAGACCTGGTGGCAGCAAACTTGTTTAATGGACAGTGCCCAGTATGGCTGCCCATGAGGTGGCTCTTGCCACTTTTGATTTTCAGAGAAAAAACTCTGCTGACCTCATTGGAATGAGAGATGAGAGCTGGACAAAAGTAGAGTGAGCAATATATGACAAAATTTATTTTAACTTTCATCGTCAGTATCCCGTCTCAGACAAGCAGTATTTATAAGAACAGGATCCCAGAAAAGCTTCTGAATCTGAAAGCAGTCACTCAAGCAAATATTTGAAGGAAAATATGGTAAATTCAATTTTTTAACCTTTATTGAACTACACTTTCCACCACTTTTTAATTAACTTACAAAAATGCCTAGTTTACTCTTTTTAGGAGATGGTGAATAATGTGAAATCAGTACTTTTGTGCTCCTGGAAGGCAGTGCCTTCCAGTATTTTTGTGGATGTCCTAGGGTCATTCCTGTTTTGTCAGATATCTTTCTACTTTGCCATCGTGTCAGCACTTTCCAAGACTTTCCACATGCCACATTTACTGCCATCTGTTACGAACAGGTTTTTAATTTGGGACGGTAATGCACATTCCAGGCCATTTAAAGCATTTATCTCCTGCCATCACAGCCTGTTTTTGTCTTTTATAAAGTGCTATCTTTAGCTTAATGCTATCTGTGAAAAAGTAATATTTTCTGAATTTTCCCTTGAAAAAACCATGTTTTTCAGCATGTTATTTTATTTGATAAACCCAATATACAGAGGGGGAGATATATAGTCATGAAGTTCTGATTATAGCTGCTACATACTTCTGTTTATAGCTAAGTGTTATCGTGGTTCTGTTGTTGGATCATACAGTCTTTCTGCATCTGATATAAAAGCCACAATTCGGTATTTGTGGTGTTTGATGTGGCACTTGGTATGAATAGCATTCCTCAGGGGTCGGTTTTAGCAGCGCTGTTTAGCATCTTTGTCAGTGGGACATGGACAGTGGGATTGAGTGCATTCTCAGCAAGTTTATTGATGGCACCAAGCTGTCTGGTGCAGTCAAGATGCTGCCCAGAAGGGATGCCCCTCAGAGGGACCTGGATAGGCTTGAAAGATGGGCTTGAAAGATGGGTGTGAACCATCCAAAGTTCAACAAGGCCAAGTGCAAGGTCCTGCACCTGGGTCAGGGCAATCCCAAGCACAAATACAGGCTGGGGGATAACGGATTGAGAGTGGCCCTGAGCAGAAAAACCTGGAGGTATTGGTTGATGAGAAGCTCAGTATGACCCAGCAATGTGCACTCAAGCCCAGAAAGCCAATTATATCCTGAGCAGTGTCAAAAACAGAGCAGCATGCAGGCTAGGGGAGGTGGTACTCATCTTTACTCCACCCTTGTGAGACCCCACCTACAGTATTGCATTCAGCTCTGGCGTCTCCAACATAAGAAGGACATGGACCTATCGGAGCTAGTCCAGAGCAGGGCCACAAAGATGATTAGAGGGCTGGAGCACCTCTCCTATGCAGACAGGCTGAGAGAGTTGGGGTTGTTCAGCGTGGAGAAGGCTCTGAGACCTTATAGCAACTTTCTAGTACCAAAAGGGGGGGCTGCAAGAGAGCTAGAGGGGGACTTTTTGCAAGATCTTGTAGGGATAAGACACAGGGGAATAGATTTACACTGTAAGAGATTTAGATTAGATATTAGGAAGAAATTCTTCACTCTGAGTTTGGTGAGGCACTGGAACAGGTTCCCCAGAGAAGCTGTAGATGCCCCATCCCTGGAAGTGTTCAAGGTCAGGTTGGATGGGGGCCCTGAGCAACCTGATCTAGTGAATTGCCCATGGCGGGGAGGTTGGAAGTAGATCTTTAAGGTCCCTTTCAACCCAAAACATTCTATGATTCTGTGATTCTAAGATGACTAAGATGACTTGAAAACAACCATTCTTACTTAGGAGAAACAAAGCTTAAGCTATAGCCAAAGCTATTCTTAAGAACAGCTATCCTTAAGAACACAGAGCAAAACAAACAAACACAAAAAAAACCCTCAGATGTTTTCTGAAACCTTTTCTCCCATTCAGTTTCTCAAAGAAATATGACTTCTCCTGACATTATACAGTGCTTTTAGGATCCCATTTGTCCTTCACTATGCTTCTCTTTAAGATCACAAGCGAAATAGTTCTTGGGTTATGGTATCTGTAGAGCTAATGTACTTGTTGCCATCTGGGAAAGGAACAGAAAAAAACCAAAATAGTAACACAAGTCTTCTTCTGTTTTCACTTTCATTTTTTTAGAAAACATCAAGTTTAGGATGGTAATGTACTCTCAGCTACAATTTTGGAACCAGACTTCCTGCATGTGCTGCAGTCACCAGATGAAACTGTGCTTTACAGAACTGATAGTAAATCACCCTGATTAGGATTGTGCTTAATCAGCAAAATAAACAGCCTATATTAATACACAGTTTGAATACAGTTACGAAAATCAGGAAGTTGGGTTAATTAATCCTAAAGAAAGAAAGAGGTCAGTGCTTGAGATTAAAATTTCAATTGTATTTTATCTGAAATCATGCAAAATCCCCCAAACAAACAAACAAAAACAAAACACCAAAAAACCAAACAAAAAAACCCCAACCAATATTTACCACTAAATTCATGTGAAGGTATTGTCTATTAGTGGCCCAGTGTTCAAATAGCACTTGGAGGGCAGTGCTGGTTGGGAAGGTTATATGAGTGGTTGTATGCAGTATCATACTGAGGCTGTTGAAAAGAGAGATTTTATTTCTCAAATTAAATCTTTAGGTCTCCTGCATTAACATCTTGTCTGTGTCATAAGACCTGCTTTCAGTGAAGAAGCTTGAAAGCAAGGTTAGCAGGCAGTCATCTGTTGATGTGTATTCCAAAGTATTTTACCCTAGTTCTGTGCAGAAAGAGTGTCCCACTCCAGAGAGTGGACATAAACCTGAGCACAATGTTGTTAAAAGGACTAATTGTTCGGTTTTCTGTTACCTAATTGCAGGTGTACCAGGCTCTATGCTCAACGCATCATGGGAACACGACCTGAAAGCAGCGAAGTGGATTGATATTGAAAAAAGCTACAGAGGTTGTCATCGTAATGTGTACATTTTTCTCCATTCTTCATACATTCTTCCTCTTCATACAGTGAAAAACACTTTACTGTTGCTCCTGTACTCCTACAGCCTCGAACCATAATGGGAGGCAGTCTTTAGGCAGCACTTCATCAGAGAAAAGGCATTAAAAAAGAGTAATTTCCTTCATACTTCACAAAGAAATGATAGTAGTTACAGCCACTAGAGGGAGGCCATCAAATATCTGAGCAGATTTTCCCTTCTGATTCTACATGAAGTACACAAAAGCTCAACAGACTAAGCATGCTGCAGAGAAAAAAAAACCCAAACAACAAAACACACAACAATTCAAATCAGTGCTTGGGAATATTTTAGTACAGCAA
>VYZS01079917.1:0-17755 GCA_013400695.1 Neodrepanis coruscans | reverse complement strand
ATTCTAGTGTGGGTGCTCATTATGAAGACATACAAAGATTGTCTATTCTTGGTTTGTGTATGCTTTTATTAGCTATAAAAAAAGCTCTCACAAGAATGAAGAAGCAGAGCTTAGAGATGGAACACACTACAGAGATGAGAAAGAGAACACAGTCAGTTCTATTCTTAGACTGCTTGGATTTTGTTCTTTCAAAGTAGTATCACTACAAAACTGGAAAAAATGAAAAAAAAGAATTTAATATTAGTACTAATATTATCAAACCTCCATGTCAGGCATTTTATACACAATTAAATTTCCTTTTGCACTAAGATTGCTATAATAGCTTTGCATACTGCTCTGTTGCATTTCTGTTTGATAGAGCGTTTTCATTTTGAAATGCCATTTTTCATTCTCTTGAAAACTCATTTAAAAAATAAGTTTTAGGCTAAAAACTTCTATATTTTGTTCTCAGTCTAAAAGTATGTAGTGGCTGTTGGAAGAGGGTGTCAGTACTGGAAAAAGAAGATGCTGAAGGACATTTGAGACAGAAAAATTATTTTGGATACTGTCATATATTAAAAAAGTTAGCTCCTAAAAATTGCATTTTTTGAAGCCCCATTTGAGAGATAAGTTTTAAAAGTGGCATATTTAGTAGTTGAGGAATCGTTGCAAATGCACTAGCCCACATGAGGAAGAATAATGAAAAAAGAAAGTTATATTTTGCCATAAATTATTAAAAATGCTATGTTTCATGTCTCAAGAATACTGCAATAAAATGAAACAGAGTACATATACCTAAGTACTGGACTATTTAGCATAATAAGCATGAAAATATCTTTATGTTTAGCTGGCAGGAATTTTTTTTGTCATTCTCTCCTTTACCAAATATAATTCAAATTAAATAGTATTTTGTCTGAATTAATACTAAATATCTAATTTTTACTAGCATGTTGTAGAAAAAATTAACCCATGAAAGCTATTTCTTAAGAAAAAAAAATAGAATAAATATACAGTGCAAGACAGAGCAACCAATGGAGGAGCAAATGCTGAATTTCTTAAGTTCCTACTTTAAACCAAGAATTCTTCCATGTTGCTCATGCAGTCCCTCCTGTTGCTTTCAAACGCTCCTATTCTGCTTCATCATGTCATATAAATTAGGAGGCTTCATAAACACACATATTAAAGGTAGCCTGGCCCATACTGACTGAGCAGGTTTGACTCCAGGCCAAAAGCTAAGTACCTACCTACACAGCTTCTCAATCACTAAGCCACACACTCAACAAGACATGGGAAAGATAGGAAGAGCAAAAGTGAGAAAATTCATTGGTCAAGATAAAAATTGTTTAAGAAGTAAAGAAAATTAAAAAAAAAAAAAAACAAACAATCACAAGTGATGCAAAGGCACTCTCTTATCACTTCCCACAAGCAGACCAATGCCCAGATGGTCTGAAAAATTGCTGCCTTGATAGACAAAACCTCCCCAATTTTATTGCTGCGTGTGATGTTATTTGGTGTGGAATATCCCTTGGGCCATCTGAGTCATTTGTCCCAGCTGTGTCCCCTCTCAATCTCTTGTCCCCTAAACCTACCCGTCCTGGAGACTAGAATGAGAAAAAGCCTCTATGTGNACTTTTTAGTCACAAATCTAAAACACAGCACCATAAAGGCTGCTATGAATAAAAATCTCTCTACCTCAGCCAGACCCAGTACACAGGTTCCTCATTTTCTGTCTGCTTCTGTATGCTACCTTCTTTCAGTTATTCATTTTCAGCTCAGAGACTGAACTCAGAGTTACAGCATAGAGTTGGCAGCATAATGTAATCAACAGCCACAAAACACGAGTTTGTTTACTAGACTAATTTCCAGAGCCTGATATTAAACTGCATTAATTTCTGTGCCTGTCTGAAACAATTTTTTTCTGGTTTGTTAAATTTACTATGCAACTTTGAGGAGAGTTCTAAATTCTCTGTTCCTTACATGGTTATCGTGGGTTATTTGTGGTTCTTTTAGAACCTTAATAGTACAAATCTCTTTCCTCCCTGATCCCCAAACATACTATGATTTATTTTGAAAGACAACTTCTACTCAGCGTCACTGTCATACAATTTCTATGTACTAGGTAATTTCTTATATAAACTTTTATACATATGTTACATATATATATTTAGATATGGAATCTCAATATAAGCATGTGAGGAAATTAAGTCTAGTATACACTGGTCTTAGATTCTCCTCTGGAATGGTTAAAAAACAAAGTGACTAAAACAAAATAGTAACCCAGTCTGAAGAGAAACTACCATGGGGAGAGGTTGCACTAATTTCTAAAAATTCAACAAGCACATGTAAGGGTGCCTTTTAAAAAGGAGATTTCTGAGAAAAGAGAATTTCTGGACCATACTGGTGTATCATGTTGTACAGCAGATGGCAAATTATTTAATCTCTTCCATAATCTCTCACTATTGAAACTGCTTCTGAAAATACATTCTGTTTGCTACTAGCTTTATTTTGGAGATTATGAGGAAGATCAAGGATTTTTTGATGTTGGAATTTCAGTAGCACTTCAGTAACAACTGCACTGTATACTTCGAAATTCTTTCTTACAAAGGACTCAACTGCTGAGTATCACAAAGTTGCTGAATATCAACTGAACTGTGAT
Organism: Neodrepanis coruscans; assembly: GCA_013400695.1. Classification (NCBI taxonomy): domain Eukaryota; kingdom Metazoa; phylum Chordata; class Aves; order Passeriformes; family Philepittidae; genus Neodrepanis; species Neodrepanis coruscans. Next base: position 15,120 of record VYZS01079917.1, on the reverse strand, counting down.
AATTAAATATGTGGAAACTGTCCACTTGGAACAAATATAAGAAAATTCAGCAGATTAGTTCGCAATACAAGAGGATTAAAATTAATCAAATTACAACATGTACACAGCAGAGTGTAAACACCTTGTTGCTGTGACTTATCTAGTAGAAATTTCTTAAGCTGCTTTATCATGATTATTTGACTAGAACAGTGCAGAAATGCAAAGAATTGCAGTGAGAACTTCAGAAAGAGCTGAAACTCAAAGGAAGAATTTATTTCAATCTTTGAATCAAAGGATCAATTTTTGCTTTTAAATTTCAAAGCTTAAAAGTACTAATTGTATAAGTAATAAGTATATATAGGCCATGATGTTACCATGAATAGTACATATTTTTAAAAATTACATATTTCTGTTTATTTATCTAATCTACATTGATTTCACTCTTAAAATACTGGGAAAGAGTTAATATATTGAAAATGTAATCTTGGATTTAAAATATCAATATTCTTTGTGAAAATATATTAACTGCATACAATACTGAGTGGTTTTGATGACTATTTCTTGATTATAGGTAGTCCTATCAGACTGAAACTGTAGGTAAGGATTTATTTAAAGATATGTATGTGTCAGACACATATTTGTGTCTATACCTGCAATTAACTAGAAGTTAAAATACGGTATGTCTAACAGCAGAAGGCAGTTCTGGAAAGTTTTTCTCTACTCAATATGACAAAGCTATCTATTTTTCCCAAAACTGGCAAGAATTTTTAAATAATCTTCATTGTACATCACCACTTCAATTTAAGTGTATGTGGATTTGCATGCAAAAAGAACTGACCAAGCAATTACAGTGTTCTTGAACAGGGATACGATGTCAACATTTATATCAATATGTTAATACAAATGTATGGTGCCACTAGGAATCTGTTAAGCAAGGCTTTAGTAATCATCAGGAGTTTTGAGACACCCCAGAAACATTTAGATACTTGAGGACAGAATAATGTCTTTTTCCAATGGACCTTTTTGGACAGGTCAGCAGAGCAGAGATGGACTGAAAGGCTGGGCCTGGGAGAAGGAGGGAGGCACAGGGGCAGAGAGGTCTGGAAGGGCAGCTGCTTTATGGCCTGGTTACAGCTGTCATGACACCCTGTGTGGCCTGGCAATGAGCACCATTGTACTGGGAGACCAGAGGGATTTTCCACAGGATGGATCAGATCAGGACCTGCATTGTGCTACCATAAGACACGGATAAATAATGATTAAAGATGGAGAAAATCCCCACAAACCACACCCCCCATGTAGCTATATCTTCAGCAAGTGACACATTAAAACATAGTTGTCCATTTAACAGTCTATTCTATGTTGTGCTCTTACATATCTTAATGAATTTCAAAAAACATACTGGTGCTCTGCTTTATGTACATTTAGACAAGCACTCAGCTTTTGGAAAAGACACATTTACCTTTTCTATTGCATTTCTCTTTAGTCCCAAGAGCCCTTTCTGAATGACTCAAAAGAAAAATTCTTGACGTTACTTGGAAGGTTATTACCAGCACACAATACAGCACCAACTACCATAATACCGAGAAAATATATATACTAACCAAAATAAGAAACTTAGCCATTGCCAATTTGTAGATCCTCTTTTATACAAAAAATACTGTTATTTCATGACTACCAAAAGCAGAATATAACAGACTGTGGGGACAAAAACACAAAAAGAGTATGCTTGTTCTACCAAAACACAAGAAATATTTCTATATATGTGTAACACTGGGATAATTTATTATCAAATGGCTAAAGAAAGTTGCTTATGAAATTGCTTATGAAATAGAAATTAAATTTAATTTAAGAAGTCTTTATGATATATGTGCTTTTCCTGCAGATATTACTAAGTACAAAACACAGCAGTTTAAGCCAATGCAAACTTCTTGAAAGACTTAGTGAGGAACAACAATATTAACTGAACTTTAAAGAGAAAATATTAACTACAGTAAATCTGCACTCCATGGATTACTAAAAGTCATTATAAATCTGTTTGTACACTTTTTTCTGTTTTAGAAGAACCCATTTTATTACAGCATCTGGCATTTTCCTTTTTTTTTTTTTTTTTTGGCCATATTAAGTCAAGAAGCTAAAGCTTATGAAAGTTATTAAATTTTGTAAGTCTTTGCTCTCCAGTTTGACATTTCTTCTGTTCCTATATACCACGTTTGCCACACTTGAGACAGCTTACCAGAGAGAAAGAGGTCACTAGAGTAATGCAGTAGTTCAGTACTTTAATCTCATTAGGCAAAGGAAATTAAAATCACTATTATTTGAGTTTGAGAAGAAAACTTTACTCCTTTGACCAAAGTTTAAAGCTTAGTATGAATGTTTTGGTTGAAGTAAATCTAAGGAAATAGAATGGATTTAATTGAGTTAGGAATCTAAATCTCACAAGACTCAGATAAAAAGCTTCCTTGGGTACCTTTGTGGATCAGGTAAGCACATTAATGTGCTTAGCTGGATTGAACTTCAAATACAAAAAAATCATAACATCAGAGCATTTTCCTTTCTCTCATAATGCCATATCCTAGAACACATCCAAAACCAGATTAAGACTCATTAGACAAAGAAACAAAGTATTATTATACTGAAATACATTTTTGCACCCTGACTTTATGAATGCCATAGAAATACTTTTGGAATGAAATTCTGAAAATATTTTCAATCAGAAAAAATTGTCATCTTCAAATGAAAGATACATTTTTGATATATTATAAAATAAATTTTTCATTCTGGTTTAATGAACAGACACAGAAAATTTATTTGATTGCAGGACTGCTTTTTTCTACACTGACATTGGGACTCACAAACATGTAACATGGTTCAAATTTGCCTTAGCAACCACACTTCTTATTGGTCCTCTCATGTGAAATACTTGCAGTCATAAAAGCTCTTGATGAAAGACGAAAACTGAATGACACCATTAGACGTAGAGTTCAGCATGGAAGTTGCATAGTAGAAGGGATTTGGACTTTGGACATACAAATTTTAACTTCCAAAATTAAAAAAAATAAAATAAAATTCTGATTTACTGCAAGTATTTTTTCAATAGCTCCATACTAGCTACTGTGAAGAAAATGATCTCTATCCCAGCCACAAGGAGCACATCATTGACATGGAATTGCACAGTTTAGGTCACACTAAACTCAAAAGTTGGGTTTCAGCTGCTCTTTTCTCTAAATGTATGTAATGTGATAGACACTCACTGAAAAATTAAATCTTATTAATGACATTGAATAGAGAAAAAGCAAACTACACACACACACACACACACACACACACACACAGAGACATATATATATATATATAAAAAACTCCAACCAAAACTCTTGCATTGTCTCTCTGCTATAAGTTTGCATGCCAGACAGGCAAAACGCTGGTTGGGGATAGGTTTGTTGCTGCGCCAATGCAGCTGCCTCCATCCCATGCCTCCTCCTCCTCTTCCTCTGCTCTGCAGGTGGACCTCCAGCAGCCTCAGGTGTACCACAGGCACATACAGAAAGAGGACTTCACCTCTCACTCTTGAGGCACAAGAGATGACAAAGTCAGCAGTTTCTCCTGCCTTGTGTGACCAGCAGGGGCAGAGAGCCAGGTACCTGCCTTTCACAGCCACTGTTGCCCCCTGTCCCCCTGCCCCTCACCTCACCAGCTGGAAGCTCTCAGTGGGCAAAGGCAGCGATGGGGGAAGATCTGCCAGGGCCACACACTGAGAAGTAGGCCTGAGGAGGAGGCTATACTACTTGGACCAAGAGCTGTTCTAATGGTGATGTGAGTGTCCACAAGCTGTAGCAATGGGGATATGAGAGATATCAGCAGTTTTCCCAATGGGATAAAATTAGATAAAAAGAGATCTACCAATGGGCAGATGTGAGAGTCCAACAGCTGTCTCAGTGGGAAGATGAGAAATACTAATATTTGTCACAATGGAAAGATGATAGACACCAAGAACTGTTCCAGTGGAGAGACATGAAAATCCAAGAGCTATCCCAAGCAGAAGATGACACTGAGAAAGTTCTTTGTCAAAGGGCAGATTCCACTGATCAAGAGCTGTGCCAAGGGGAAGTCAGTGCAGACCTGAAGAGGCCCAAGGGGAAAACAAGAGACAAAAAGCTGTTGCAGAAGAACTGGGATTATACCACCATCTACACCATCTGGGTCAACCCCTTGTACCCAGAGCTCTGGCAGAACCCACATCCTGATCATCCATTGTCAGCAAAGGCAGCAGCTTCTTCTGCCTTGGGTGAACAGGTGAGAGCAGCAGGAGAAGAGAGCTAGATCCCTGCACTGCACAGACCACCTTGCCCACCCAGCCTCTCATCTTGCCAGGTGGAACACCTGGCGAGTTAAATTCCCCCATAAGGACAAGGTGATGTATTATAGGCATCCTTTGGTTCCTTAAAGAATAATTCATCAATGTCATTGTCTTGTCTGGGTGGTCAGTAGCAGGTTCCCATGATGACAGCCACGTCATGTGTTTATCCTTCAATCCTTACCCAAAGGCTCTTACCCAATTGTCAACTGCAGCTGTGGACATTTCAGCCCCTCCATTACATTCAGTGCTCATTGCAGGGCCTTGCACCCTCACATGCTGTAACTGTGCTCTTCACACACACCACCAGTGCTTACAATGGAATTGTGCACACTCACACTCAACAGGGCCATACCTGTTTGCACACTCCCAGCACACCCCACTCATGCTCACAAACCCACTCTGCACAAACCCCCTACTTGAAGAACTTGGCCTACAAACTCATATTGAACCTTTCCAGCCACCGAAGGAATGAACGTTTTTATAAAGGAATTCAATTAAATTAGAAATGGTTGTAAGAGCACCTTATAACGCAAATATTCCACAGAGACTAACTTTTATTGAGTGATGCTTCACTCTGTTTGATCTATGTGCAGTCTTTTTGCTACCTCAAGTGCACCGAGGTAAAGAAATCCCTAGTATATTTTTCAAGATAAGGTCAGAGAGCTGAAATAGATTTTGATCTGTGATTATTCAAAATTTCTTTAGGGATTTTTGAATTTGACTAATTTACCTTCTGTGTATCCTCACTGTCCTCCTCTGCACATATAGGCACACTTAAATACACAATTTAATTAGTAATGTTGAATTTTTGCTGCCTGGTATAAGAAATACCAATGAGAATGAAATCTGTGTGCAATCTGGAGCTGTGCAATTTGAGGGTCACTGGTGTCACAGCCCTCTGCTAATACCATAGGAAGGCAACATGTGGAACGTACAAATATAGGATCAGATTTATGTCAGAAGAAAGGAGATATTTCTGAAGTAGACAAGTAGATACAGATCCCATCATCTGTACAGCGAAAGATGAATTTGTCTAGAGAGGAAAAAAAAGAGGAGACTTTTTCTGTCAGGGCAGATGGGGGGATAGGGGGAGAAACTGTTTCCATTTTTTTCCCTTCCAAACTAAAAGAAATAAAATTAATACTAATGAAGTAGAAAAAAAAATATTAAAATATCAGAAAGAACCAAGACTGGATAATTCTGAAAGGCTGAGATGTAGGAAAACCAACATAATTAATAAAGTTTCATATGCTTTTCTTAAACATAAGGGCTTATACTCCTTGTTTTGTTTAGTTTCTCTTCAGCATCCAAGTCTTTTTCATGTGAGTTCATATTATTTCCTCAGATTTCCTTTGCTGGGGTAAGAAATACATTTCAATTTAGAAAACATTCCAACACTACATTTACACATTAAGACATTTGACTGCTTTATGATGTGCTAAACTTAAGGTCTCTCACTTTCTGGAGAGGATTGCAATTTCTTGTAGACAGATAGAAGACCCTTGAAACAGTAACTTCTGGATTTCTAAATAATTAAAGTATTTGGGAGGAAGTTTAATTTGAATACAAGGTCCTTTTTGAAAAAATAAAGTTATCAAACAGTTTTTAGCTTTTGATAAAAAATACTTGGGACATTCTAGTGGCTTCAATGTGTCTTTAGACACCACATCAACTGCCTATTAATTAAAGAGAAGCAGTCTGCTTAAAAAAAACCCCAAACCAACAAAATAAACAAACAAACAAAACCCATATATTTTCTGGTTTGGTTTGGTTTGGTATTCTGGTCGTTGTTGTTTCCCCCCTGTATATAGATCTGCACTTATTCCGAGTGAAAAAAAAGGAGCTTATCTATATTTGTAAGGCAGGGTGAGGTTGGCTTTCTTCAGCTTGGGCTGCACTGACTGGGCATGAAACAGCCCAATATTAGCACACAGTAGAGTGCACAAACTGTTGAGTTTTGTACTCCAGGTTGGGAGCAACTCTGTGCTAATGAGACAGCGCAGCTTCCAGTCTGGAGAGCTGCAAAGCTCACAACTGTCATTGTAGGAACCTCCAAGTAATACATAACTTCTACTTCCCTTTCGAAGATCAGCTCAGTCTATGAAAGCATTCAGAGGTTACATCAACCCCTCATTCATTTTTTCAGACATCTTCCACAGGGATTTGTGAGTAGTACCATTCATTATTCTGTTTTACAGTAGTAAATTAGTGCCACTCCAGCAGGTCACCATGGCTATTCACATGGGGTTTTTTCAGCACATTAGCCAAACAGTAGAAGTCATACATGTCTCCCATTTGACACTTAGTCTCATTTTACACTTGGGTTTGCGAACAGAGTAGGAAATAGTATTTATCAAGCTTCTCCACTACATAGTCTTCTCAATATCACAGGAAAATTGTCTTTGAGAGTAAAATTGTCTCAAACTGAGTTTCTCCATTGCTACGTTGCAGTCTGCAAGTAAACTTAGTTTCTATACTGGTTGTTACGGGGTGAAACAAAGCTTTCAGCAGTTAAAACATATTTCCCTTTTCTCCATTTTTTTTTCCTCTTCTGGGGGAATGTGGAGGGGGCGGGGGTTTGTTGGGTTTTTTTAGGGGTTTTTGGGGAGAAGGGAGGGGACGGGGTGTTTTTTGCATGTGATAAAAAGCAGGGTAGACAGGCTCCAGACCCCGCGATGCGGCACAGCCCTGGTTCCGCACATCCTGCTGGGATGTGTGTGCACAGACGTGGCAACAGGGCTGGGGAAGAAGTCCTGTGGCATGGGGACTGCCCTGTTCTGTCCCTATGGCCTGCCGTGGGCAGCAGGAGCGACTACCTCCACCCCCCCCGTCATTTCACTCCGCAGCAGCGGCGATAAGTGCAGCGAGGGGGTGCCCCTGTCCCGCAGCTGCCGATGTCGGGCTGGGGGTGCCACTGCTGGTGTGTGCCTGGCAGCTGCGGTGCCTAAGGCCCTATCGGCTTGCCCTGCCATCCTAGGTGCGACCCAGGCGTGGCATGCCCCAGTCCTGGACACCAGCAGGAGCCACTGCCGAGCGACGGCAGGTGCAGCCCAGCTGTCCCTGGCGCTGCACACATACGCAGTGGGTTTCCCAAGCATGTGAAATGCGGTGCTGAATAAAGAATGCTGACAGCCCTCGCAGCGGGTGAAACCACCCCCGCGAGTGGCTGCCACTGGCACGTGAGGTGAGGGCAGCCTAGTGCCAGTGCCCCCAGGGCATCCCATAGCCCTCGGGCCCCGGCCATGTGACATTTTAGCAGGAAATGCCGCCATATTGCCTCGTGGCAAAATCTCATGGACGGGAGGTTCCTGAGTGCCGTTAGCCAATCCGGTGGCAACCTGTGCTGGGAGGGACCCCAAGATCTCAAGGGATTAGACTCCCTATAAAGCAGTGATCCTGGAAGCCATCTTTCTCTTTGGGGCTTGTCAGTCATTGGTGCTGCATCTCCACACATCTCTGCTCGTCGTTTTTCCCGCGGCTCGATCAGCAGCGCAGCTTCAGCGACAGCGCAGGCAGTGCAGGGGTTGAGGACCACATCACTCAGCAGCTGTGGTATTTTCTCTCCCCTTTGGGTTCCCCCATGGGTTTCTTTTATTGTTCCTCTTTTCTAGGACCCAGCGTCACTCCATCTTCCTCCCTTACTACATCAGCTCAGCGGCCAGCCCCAGAGGAGCACAGTCTGTCTCCCTTGCATTTGTTATTGTCAGGTTCTTTGTCTTTAAAATAAATCCTGTTGGTTGTTCTGGATTTCTATTGCATTCTCTCATCGCTTTTAGCGCCCCTAGTGTCCAAACCATGACACTGCTCTTCAGCAATTTAATTACCACTTTTCTCTAAGGCTTGATCTTTAATGGCAGTAAACATAACTGAAGAAAAGGTTTAATCTTTTTGTGGCTTAACCATAGCAAACAATGTCTTGAACCAGCATGAATAAAAATGTTACAGCCTTACAGAAAAGACTGATTAATTTGAGTGACATTGATGTGTAAGATTTTGACACAAATCTCTTTTTCTTTCAGTTAATCTTTGAAATTGAGGCCAACATTTTTTGAGGGATTATTTTTATTTAGAAAAATTCATATTATGATATCCAGACTTACAAGCAGCAAGACAGAATAAAGAAAATCTAAGGTAAGATTACATGCCTACTGAAATGGCAACTGCAAATTAGTTGTTTAATATGCCACTAAGAAAATAAAATCAAAACTAAAATATATCCACTGTGTGTAAAATTTGATGGGATTAAACCTCACTGTATGTCATACATTGTATTATTTCACAAATTTAATAGAGAAAATAAAAGGGAAAAGGTACATAAGTATTAATCCCAAGATTCTCACTGTCTTCATCCTCTGTTTTCCATTTCCTCAGAAGAGATTTTTTAAATGGCGACAGTAAAAAAAGAAGGCTTTTTGTAGTTGTAGAAATTGAGTGATCAAAATTAAAATCCAGGTCCCACAATTAGGAACATTTACATGGTTATATATGAATTCTAGATGACACGACATTTTCATTATTATAAAAATACTATTAGTAACTTCACAGTTAAAGCCACATTGAGACTTTTGCTGAAAGTGTGACTAAAATCCTTCCATTTCACACTTTATTGATTTAATCTCTTTTCCAGAGTTAACACAGTATCTTCAGAGCAGAACTGATTTTCTTTTTCTGGAAAATATTATGTCTCAGAGAAAAAAAAAAATACAAAACTGATCCCTTCTGGATTTTTCCTTTAACTTCTAGATGCCTGCTATATTTCTTCTCAAAATAAAAATTATAACATAGTTCAAACCTTCATTATATAGCTTTGTATATAGTCACATTTTAGATAGGTCATATTTCAAACTACAATTTATTCCATGTATGCATTATAACCCCCTCATAAAAGTTGAATTAGAAACCTAAGACCTTCTTTTTTTTTTTTTTTCCTACTATTCAGCATCTCACCTTACCTCTGTGATTTCCTTCTATTCAATTTTTTGAAGAAGAGATAACTGCAGAAACTTCTGCAAAATTATCTGTTCAATTCAGTGAAATTAGGGTGCCCGTAAAACTGGGTCAATCTTAATAAAAATTCTTTCTTGAAAGGAAGTTGGAAAAGAAAACAAGAAGATAACCTTAACCTAAAAATATTCAATTTTCCCTGTTAGATAATTATTTTTTGTATTCACATTACTGCACAATAACACACTATTCATTGTAAAATATCAATACTAGAAAAAAAACATTTACTAAACTTGAATTTTTTTTCTCTTTCATTGGTCAAACATTATTATTCATAACAAATCCAGATTTTAAAACTAACTTCCCTTCATATAATTGCATTATTAACCTTTAGACTTGCCTTTTCCAGTAAAAATTCCTGTTTTCCTTCCATTGGAAAGTTCCTCCTCTATAAAGTTTTCTGACTTGATGCTCAGCCAGGCATCACTCAACTACCTGCATATGGACTGTGCTGGTGGGTTGAACCTGGCTGGATGCCAGATGTCCACCAAAGCTCCTCTGTCACTCCCTCTTCAGCTGGACAGGGGATGGAAAATATAACAAATGTCTCATGAGCTGATATAAAAACAGAGAGATCACTCACTAGTTACCTCCATGGGCAGAACAAACTTGGCTTGGGGAAGTTAGTTTAATTTATTACAAATCAAAATCAAAATAGGATAATAAGAAGCAAATCAGATCTTAAAAATACCTTCATCCCACCTCTTCCTCCTTCCTGAACCTAACTCTGTTCCCAATCCTCTGTCTCCTTCCCCCTGAGTGGCACAGGGAGATGGGGTTGCAGATGTTTCTCCTGTTGCTTCCTCTCAAGGAGAGGAGTCTTTTCCCTTCTCCAGAATGGAGTCCCTCCCACAGGAAAGAGTCCTCCATGGACTTCTCAAACATGAGTCTTTCCAACAGACTACAATTCTTTACAAACAAGAACTCTGAATAAATTTCTTTTTCCTTCCCTCTCAGCACTGTCCTGTCTATATTGAAGTGTGATTTCTGACTAGTGAAAAAGAGGACACTCATATTTTGCATCTAGTCCACTACAGAGATGCCAGGTATACGTCTCCTCTGTTGCCTTAAATTTTTTGCCTCTTCTGATGTTGCTGCAGGAGATCAGCACAACGGATGAACTACAGCCCAGCTAACTGGCAAAGCTATTAAAAGATGCATTTGTATAAAAAAGAGAGGAGCCTACTGCAGCTAAGGATAGTAAAACTGCCAGAAAAGAGCAAATTAGTAAGTGCCACATACACTCATAAGAGAGTGGGAGTCCACTTTAGCAAAAAGGTTTTAGAAATATAATATTTTTTTGTTGTTCTGTGATTTCCAGGCACATTGGAAATTTTCAGCTAGAAAATTAATTCATATATAAGGTTTTCCTTTCATCTTTGACTTCCTTGCATTCTTTTAAAGATATTCTTGTGCTTGTTTTTCTTTGTTTTTTTGTTTGGTTTTTTTGTTTGTTTGTTTGTTTGTTTTTGGGGGGGGGTGGGGTGGGTTTGGTTGGTTGGCTGTTTTAGTTTTGTTTTATTTTTTGTTTTATTTTGCCACAGATATCTGACACAGCACTATGCAATTAATAAATACTGTCTGCAATGGAAAATTCTCATTAGAATATAAAACTATTATGATACAAATAAACATCGTGATGAGGAAATAGAAAAAAAAATTTTAGAACTAACTCACAGCATTATGTGACAGTTTTTTCCCAGCCTGAAATATCCTGCAGATCTATTGTGGAAAGCATATTTAAAAGACCAATTTGAATATCAGGTCCCATCAAGCCTTTCAAATGTAGAATTATTAACTTTGTGAATCAGGCCCTATTGAAAAGGTGACTACACAATGTAATAGTAAAAGAATTAACCAATGCAGATAAAAGACATTGAAATGAAACTTTAAAATGTCAGAATCAAAAAAGTTATGTAATAAACATATGGTAATGAAAAATCATCCAAAAGTAAAGAACAGATTTCATAGATGAATATTTTGATCTATTTCTTGAGTTGTCAACAGCTGTTTAGCTTTTAATTTAATCTGCATATAAATGCATTATTCTATCTTTTATTAGAAAAATCGTAAGACCAAAAATAAACATGTACTGGAGGTTAATGAAAATAACCTTCCACATGAAAATATGTCATATATAATTTAACATTAAATAAAATGTGTTATACACAAAAATTAAATCCATTGAGTTGTATCACAGTAAAACTACTCCTAAACACTACTGTATAGTGTACCTACTAGGTACAGACTTTGAAAGATTTTAAAATGTCCTGTTTTTCTCTTCCTTAATAATGTAATTATTAATTACCACTGTTTTTAATGGTAGAACAGGCCCAGGTCTTGTAGATAAATATTTCTAGTTGTCTATCAGCTCAATCAAAGAAGTAAATAGAAATTCTTATATCAATTCTTATGGCATGATCACTTAAATATTTTTTTTTTCTGAAAAACCTGCTGGAAATTGTTTCACAATCTCCTTCCTCAAATGCTTAGAAACTATCTTGTAATCCACAGCCCATACTTAATTTATACTTTACATTTATCTATAGTCAGTTTATAGTGCACTTCCTTGTGCAAGGGTACAAAATCTATTTTCTCTTATTTTTTTTACTAGAAATTTGGGAAAGCCCTGCAGCTTCCTTATGGTCATCTGAAATGCAGAGAAGCGAAAAAAACTGACTCATCAATGTGTATCTTGATCACTACTGTATAAACTCCCCTTTGACAGAAGGGATATTACTAGTAGTATTAAGAAGTATATTTGTAGCATTAAATTACCATAAGAAAAAATCTTTTATCTTTTTAAGATACATTAAAAATCTTGGATCAAGTGTACTTCAAAGGCAAAATTACATATCAGCAGCACTGAAAATAACTGCGTCAGCTACTGGTGCTGCAAGTTGGCCCCAGATGGGTCTAGCATTTTCAAAAGAAAAAGGCAAAGTTACCAATTTTAATAAATGCTTAAAGAAATCTTTATCAGTATCTTTATCAATTCTCAATATGATCACACCAGTCTATACTTAGTTACTTACTTTTGGTTTTCTCCAGTTTGATTAAAACAAATACACACTACCATCTTTACAGTCCTAGAAAAATATTTTTATGTGTCCTTCACTTATTTTTTTCCTCATATTCCTAAATAAACAGTTTGATGACTACAAAATCATAACTGAAAACTTGATATGTTGCCTGTCAGAATTTGAGATCACTCCAGGGGAACTATTACATACAATTTTCATTCTGTGTTTCATCGTTATGATATATTATTGACATTTTACACCTATTGCAAAAGTACACACACAGAAGCGGTGGATCCCAATACAACAATATGAATTATCAGAGAGAGTTTCTTGTAAGAGAGAGAAAACACTGTCATAAACACTACAGTTCCTTTATACTACCAAGAGATGATAATTAAGAATGATGCAATTCATATCTTGTAAAACATATGGATAATCAACATTGTGAGTACTACTCAGACTGTCTACTTTAGGTATGTAATCTAAGTGTCCAACAGAAACTTCCTATCCACTCAGTAGAGAAAGATCTGAGGTGGGCAACAAGTGTAGGAAAATACAAAGGAATGTTGTGCTTTGTAGCCACAGATAATATTCTCTATAATTCTAAAACAGAGAGTCAGCACCTGTACAGCAGAGCATGTAGCCATGTTGCAAATGGACTTTTCCTTTTTTTTTTGCTAGGAGAGAGTAATACACAGTTTGCCAGTGAAAGAAAATCGTATCTCCATATCTCAACTTTTTAGTTTTGAGGTTCATACCTAGTCATTAACAATACATTTTGTCATCCCTTTCCCCATATCCCTGTCAAGAGGAGGGTTAGAGACAAAGAGACAAAAACATGGTGGCATTGCTTCTGAGGACCACTAGTTCAGGGTGTTTCATCTCCTTACAGCAAAACACAAAATAACTTCCTGACCCTGTGAGTACGAGTCTCCAAAAATCTGGTCTCAGCAGCTGTCAAGGAGGAGCCAAGATAGCTAGCCTATATGAAGAAATTGGACGACTGAACAAACTAGGGGCTCAAACCAACCCTCAGTGCTACACCGATACTCTGCTCAAAAACATTTCAAAAGATACACACAGTTACATTACAGCAGATCGGTTTCACCCAGTGAGAAACAAATTAACATCTGTCTGGAAAATGATGCTCTCTTGTATACTTTGTCTTTTTCTGCAACTCCCCTTCCACTTTTCATTCAATTTAATTCCTGCTCAATTCTGTTTTTTCTGAAGAGTGAACAGCTCGGGGATTGCAAGTCTGAACCGCATATTTTTTAGCTTGTGAAAAATGTATGTGTTTTAGTAGGTGTTCTTGCCAAGACAAATACAATGTAAAAACATAGTGATTTTCATTATTCAGCTTGCTTTGTCAGATATGGGATTTTCAGAGTCCCTTAATTCAGCAGCCTACCTGAACAGATGCATGTCACGAAAAAGCAAGAAATGTTACTTGTGTTTTTTTCACTTCACCAAACCTTTCAGATGATACAACCTGAAGGTTACAAATATTTTGTCTTTTGGTTTTGGAAAAAATTAAGAAAACATTTGAACTTAAAAAAAAAAAAAACCCAACAAAAAACCAACAAATGCCACCTCCAAGCATTCATTCCAGTGACAATCAGATATATTGGTAACCAAGAAAAAGAACACCTATTTGCCTTTACAAAGGAACATTGCTCCGATCTGTGTAACGATTGCAATATTAATTCATAATGTAAATAATTAAAAATTAAAAACTGCAATACATTAAATGTCTGGCAGTTTAAGTATCACAAAAGAATGGTAATACCAAACCATATTTTCTCTCATTTGACAGAGAGGTTGAACTTCACAGGTATGGTATTTTAGAAGGACTAATGAAAGAACCCACAATCTCATAACTTTTCCTTATTACTTACACTTACCACACAATTTCTTCTGTCTCCTGAGTGTTCAGAGATCCCTAAACACTGAGAATTTGTAACTCTTCAGCTTCAATATCTGTCTACTTAAAGTAAGTGACCACTTAGAGCCTGGGGTATTTACCTGGCTATTAAACAACAAAAATGTTGACAGTCCAGGTAAAAAAAAAAAACACAACATTTTTTCTGTATTCAGTTCCACTTTAGGCAGGAATGATCCTTCTTTTCTCCAGACTAAACAACCTGAGCCCCTTCATCCACTCCTCCTCTGACTTACTCTCACCAGCATCATTGTTCTCTGGACATGTTTGAGTACCCTCAATGTCTTTTTTGTGAAAGTGAAAGGCACAAAACTGGAAACAGTACTCAAGGTCTGGCTTCACCACTACAAGTACAAAGGGAGAATCATTAGCCTAGTCCTGCTGGCCACAGTATTTTTGCTACAGATCAGGATGTCATTTGCCTTNTCACTGCCCTGGTCCTGCTGGCCACACCATTGCTGATACAAGCCAGGATGGCCTTGGCCTTCCTGGCCACCTAGATACATTGCCAGCTCAAGAATACAAAGATAAGAATCTCTGTCAGCAAGTGCCACTTTGTGCTAATTGCCATAGACTTGGCAGGTCTTCTCTGGATATTAAAATTTGATCCCAAAATGCTTACACACAAGCTTATTTTAAAGACTGAATGACTGAAGTTAATAAGATCTTCCATATGCTGAGGGTTTTTCCGATGTCAAACACTTGCAAACTAAGACCCAACAGTCTCTCCTTAGCTTCTTTTTCCCTTCTGCTTTCCCACCCTCCCTTCAACCATTTAAAGCAGGTAGCTGTGAGGCAGATTTGCTATGGTA
>VYZS01079916.1:11957-25987 GCA_013400695.1 Neodrepanis coruscans | reverse complement strand
TATTCTTTTTTTTTTTGTGTGAGTTTAGATAATGTTCATGTATTTACAATCAAACAGACCTTCCATTGCCCATGATGTAACTCACTGATAGCAAAAAAATTATTCATGCTTCTTTTCATATCACACGATGGTGGCAAAAATGAGAGAACATGCTTTTCTAATATTGTTTTGATAAGGGTAAATTCTCTGAAGTCAAAGCATCAGCAACTGAAATGGAAGGCCAGACATCATCAGTTCATTTTCCTTAGTGTAGCTACAGTTATCTTCAGTTAAATGTTATGAGAATCTTCTCTCTTACGCAGCTATGGCATCTCAGTGACTGGACGTTTCTGTTTCAAAGTGTCAATGAGAGACAACACTCCTCTTTTTACATTAGTTGTAACTCTTCTAGTCACCGAGTCTGCAGGAGGTGGGGGCGGTCGAACTTTCTGTGATGGAGGTCTGGCTACTAAGCACTTCTGGTATCGTAACTGCAAAAAAGCAAAACCAGTCTGCAATCATTACTCTATGCAGTAATTTCACTGAGTATTTCAAATACACTTCTAGTACTTTCTCATTAAATATAATCAAACCTCTGTTTTGACTGTCACAAGAAAGCTCAGGTGAAGTTAACGGGACATTGATCTCGCAGTGTGTGGGTAGAAACTCTTATTAGCATAAAATAAAATCATGCAAACAGTCATTTGAAAATTGAAAAATGGGTTTTCTGGGCTCAGTTGCTTTGGAACAAGAATTATTTTCACTATGTTGCCACTGGATTGTATAACAGTTCTGGAATGAAAGAAAAGATTTCTAGCTTACATAGACATTGCAGAGGTTAGGAGGGAAGATGCCACTAAACTGGCATTTGAAACTTTAAAATGTTTGGATTTTAATTGATTAAATATAACATAGTACCAAATCCTATTTTTACTTGTTCTTTCTTTTTCTGACTTGAAATTAATACAATTCCAGATTTTGAAAGATGATCATTTATGGAAGCAGTGAAAAATCTAAGTGCATCTGCCTTTGAAGAAGGCACTTACCATACAAGCAGCCTGAACAGCTTCTGATACGTTGCCTGCATTTGGTTCACACCAAAAAACATGGCACTCAAAATGCTGGTTTCCTGTATCCATAATGAAGGCGAATGTGTGAATGTCTTTGCCTACTCCCATGAAGGACAGGAACCGCACACGACACTCCACCAGGACTTCCTCTTCATTCTGGTAATGAATCAAATGATTGATCATTACTCTTGGATATTCTGTGGAACTTCCAATTTTGATTAAATAGAAGAACATGCTGCAACAGGATTATAATTCCTTTTTATCTATCTGCATATACCTAACATGCTCACTCCTGGGCTGGATCTCCCCTTCTAGGCTGTCACCAGAAAACCAAGGCTTTGAGCATTAGCACTGAGCATGTTGTACATTTTACAAATAGTTTGTTTTGGGAAGAAACAAAACAACATGGCTATAATGACTCCAAAACATGCTTCCCTATCACCGGTATGTTATAGAGATGCTGGTTTAGTACCTCATCGAAGGACATAGATAAAAGACTTTCTTCAATGTTTCACTGTATTAATCTCTATGGAAAATGCTCTGAATCTTCCTCTGTAACACAGATTTAAATATTTCTCTTGGTTTCCATACCAAGAATAAGGTAAATACAGTTTGGAATTTAGGATTGTTACTTAGGGCTTAACCTACAACATTTTAGGCTCAAAATTCCTAGAAAGAACAATACTGAATTTAAGTACCTAATGAACACTTGTTTCTGAGAATATGCTTAGAATGGTAAAGAAGGCTGAAGCTGATACAACCAGTGAGAACCTCTGCAGATTCTGGAAAGAAAATGCAAAATAAGCCAATGAATTCCAGTAAAACTAATTCCAGTAATGAATTCCAGTAAATTAACTCTACTAGCATTTCTGTGTTTCTGGTTTTCAACACTCATATTATGTTATATGTGTTTTAAACAAGACAGTCTGCCTTACTCTTTCATTTATTACTGTGACGGTAGCATCAGCAACATTCATGGTAACTGGCATCCAATCATCTTTGCTAGAGGAAGCCATTAGACTCTCAATGGCACTGTTCAGAGTATCCATTCCTAGAAGAGAAAAAAATGCAACAATGAAAAGTAAATTAATATATGTAAGCAACAAAAAAGCCTTTTTATCTTCAATTCTAATATAGAAAACAGATTTTGGAGTCCTTAGTAAAATTAGTTTGATGATGGAACGAAACATTGTGAAGTTGTATTTCTTCATCTGCAAAACCAGAAGAGGTACCTCTGGCTTTTAAAACCAGGATAGCATCTTGCTTAGCTGCTGTCCCATTTCAGTTCTCTAACACCCTTCTCATTAGGAGCTCATATTCAGAGAAAGATGTAGAAATAAACTTTGCCTTCTTGGCAGCTCTCAAAATACCCTGGTTGCAAAATACATGTTCACATGATGCCCTGAACATTAAATGTCTTCATGCCTGATTCATATGACTGAAGCACAAGAGTTGCTACCCTTCAAAAATCACGCATTTACACTTGGCTAGCCAGAGTCCAGCTTTTAGTGCTTATGCAAGGTACTTTGGAAGACACTTAAGTCTTACATACCCACAGGTTTAGCTACAGGTAGCATGCCCAGGTACTGGACGTGGAACTTCTGTACCAGTTCTGTCTTTGGTGTTGGGAAATCTACTGCATGGGAACAAAAGTCAATTTCTGTTAATCAGAATTCACAGCAGGGAAAATCACTTTTATTCACCAATAACATAACATAAACAAGTTTACCCAGTAATTGTACTCTGAATATGTCCAACTATCCACAAATAAGTGAGACTGAATTTGCAACACTGCACTTCAAAGTAAAAGAGAAGACATGTAAGTTGACATAACTGAATAGGAGTCCATTACTGTCTACAGAAATAATAAAAATATTTAAAGTAATACAGGAACAAGTTGCTGTCAGATATATGAATTAAAAGACATGATTACACTCCTGACTTCACCCAATATCCTCCATTTTTGCCAAAATGTATCTAAAACAGGACCATGCTGAGGATCCTAGCTGTAAAACACAGTACCTTGCAGAGGAACATCAAGGGTGACATTTGTCCTGTCTTGCAATGAGCTGCAAGCCATAGCTTTAGCATTCTTCCGTTCAGCCATAATCTGAAGAAGACAGTGATAATACAGCATTTAAAAGTGCAGCAGCAACTACAAATTTACTCCTACTACAACTCTAGTTTCTGAAATCTGAAGTAAATCAGAAGCTCCATGACTAAGCAGGTTATTCTTTTTAAATAACAACTAATTTTTCTCCACTTTTTTCACTGTTCCTTAACTACTTAATTGTGTCCAAACCTAGATAAAAGATAGATGGAGAAGGAAAAAAATTCTGGCCACTTTTATCAACAGCAAAATTGCAGTGAGGAGTAGTGTACCACAAAGTACAAATATCTGACACACAGAATGTTAACTACTTATGTTCTTCTCTGAATTATCTTCTGCTGTGTGTAATTTATTCCTCCGTTTTTATGTTTATTCTGGAATTAAAAATCCCATGCAAAATACAACCTGTCTTTCCCCCAGAAAGTATAATATTAGCAAAAGAAGAAAAAAAAATCTCACTTCAAAATAACCATTTTGAATGGTTATTCTGTACAAATATATGACTGAGAAGGTATCCAGGGAAGCTAGTAGAGGTTTCCCAAAGCTCACATATGAACCACTGCTATCTGCTTCTTTACGCCTTGTCTGTTTACTGTAATTAAGCTATAAAGATAACTAGTGTTACAGCAGACGACACTTGGTCTGAAGACACTTCTAGGAAATTTCTCTCCCCTGCCTCTCCCTTCATTTTTTGGGGTTTTATATTCTGAACATATTTTCTATTGCAGGAATATACGCGAATATTTCTAACCCCTCTGAAGAAAAACAATATACAGTAGCTTAGGATCCCATCTATTGCTGAATTAACTGTGCCACTGTTAGCTATAGTTTTAAATGCCTAGTTGTTCTCTTATCCAAAATTAATGTCACAAGTTTCATGTCAGCACATATTTTCCAGCTAGACTTGCTGTAAACATCTGTGTGAATTGGAGAGTTGGAGGAGAACGAAGACAATCATAAAAGGTCTAGGCTTTTCCAGTCAGCCACTGCTGCAGTTCCTGGTGTTAAACTTCACCAAACACGGCCTGAAGCTCCTTGGCCAACCCGAGCAGTTCCCCAGGTGCTGCCACTGGCACTTCCTCTGGCATCCAAACCAGGACAAATCTGCCAGGCTTTGCACAGCTGCTGGGCTACCTTCTGTCTCAGGCATAAGTCTGCTGCCCAGAGGGTTACAGTAATGCACACTGTGTAAATGCTCACATTGCTTGCATGAAACATTACAAACAAGTTCAGTACCATGTCTACAGTGTTGCAAAAATGAAAATTTTTTAGACTATACAACTAACTATGGAACAGGGTTTGGCATCACTGATTCCATTCACTAACATGAAGCAAAACGTAAAAAGCAAAGGACAGGCATACAGCAGAATTTTAAAACCTGAAGGTTTTTCTAGAGGAACTGTGACTCATGAGGAGGGACAAGTAACACAGGGATGACTGATAAGGTTATTCATCCCCACAGCCCACTTTTCCTGTGGTACAAACTGCCATGTTTTAAGAAAAAATGAGCAGCATACTTTTAAAAAGGGCAATGCAGTCTCAAATCCATCATAGCTCTATAAAAAATAAAAGTTCCTAGTCCTAGATTGGTTTAACTTCTTTATAAAGCGTTTCAGTCAGACTGCCTGCTGTAAAGGATGTGCTGCCTTGCTACCACTGCATGAAATGACTACACAGAGGATGCATAAACTGATCATCCAAGAAAACCAAAATTAGTAACTAGGGAATGGTGTCCAATCCATAAGGTAAAATGATTGAAAAGACTAGTCCTCTCCAGTATTATGGACAACACTATCATAATTAGGAGCTAAGATCCTTCAGTATTTGCAACTAGAGTAGATTAAACCCCCTCTTCTCCACGACTTTTTTATAAATACCATTGAATAAAACCATTCAAAAAAGGTCTGATTTATTTATGGAGTTTGAGATCACCATTTATTATTAATTGAAGCTCTGTGTTCTTTTTCCATTTTGAACCTGCAGCTTCTTTATAATTCAAGAAAATCTTCAGTCTCTATACGCACTTGTCAAATCAAAACCACATATCATCTTCCTCAAATCTAAATGCCCCCATAATTCCCATGCATTTGCATCCTTTCCTTTACAAATTCTCTACATCGTTTCTCATTGCCAGTGATACAAACTAACACTGCATACAACTGCTGATTACATGTATGTATAAGACTCAGATAAATGTAGCTGATTTTAAATCCACCTGCCTTTGAGCAGATTTCATGTAAACTTGTAGCGATGGCTTTTGCAGGTGTGTCACATCGAAACACATGACATTTCAGGATTCTTGTGTCTTTGTCTCTTGCCACATAAGCAAAGTCTCTAAGTAAATAAAAGAAAACAACATATTAGAAACAAACAAAACAGATAATGGCATTAGAATCAGTAGTATCTCCAAAACAACAAGTCTTCAGTTTAACAGGTGTATACCTCAGCTGTCAAAGAATAAAACACAAGCCTTAGAGCAGATCTACAAATGTAATAAACTGGTTACCCATGAAACATATATATGAAATTTGGTGCTTAGTCTATGTAATTAAAAGGCTCATTACAGTCTCCTAACCATGAAACCATGGAATTATAGCCCACAATTCCAAATGCAATTGTAAGTACACGGGAATATTTACTCAAATATTTTACTGAAAATGAAATGGGAAGAGAATTACAAATTAAGACAGAAAACATATGCAGCTCTTAACTGCTAAAAAGTGAGAAACAGCATACAAGATTGTAGTTAGAGAAAAACTGTATTTCAAAGGACTGTATAAAGTGTTTAAAATATGCAGACAGTAATTAGAGATCTGGTTGCATAAGAGAGATGTGAACCTGCTGAGTTTTGCTCACACTAATTGACCTAAATTTCTGACCTTATTTTTTCAAAAGTTAAATAAAACTGCCCTACAAAAGATATGTTTGTACTGTACTGGCTAGTCACCACAGCACAGTGTAGCTTTCTATCATGGGTGAAGGAAGTGCCAGGATTGCATTTATTTGTTCTCAGGCTGCTTAAAGAGTTGGAGCTCTTCTGAAAATGTCGAAGCGGTATATAATGAGTCAGAAGGAAGTCTTGGCTTTGCCCAGTTGCCACCCTTGCTATAATGGGCTATCTGTTCACTGGTCTTGCACCTCTGCTTTTTCATGTCCTTCAAACAACCACAGCTCATTCCTACTTTGTGACCCTCCTGTTACCTCCAGATTTCTCTGGGACTCTGCAACACTAGTAGAGTTATACTGACTAGTTCACTAGAATTAAACCAGACAAGGAAAGCTGGAGCTCCCAACAGTCTTTTATGCTTGAAGTCTTTTTTCAATGCCTTTCTGCTTTTGTCGTAGGGTTAAAAGTGAAAGAAAAAACGATCTGTGTGGGAGGGCAGCCGGGCGAGGGGGGGGAGGGGGGAAGCCATGTGTTTTTTTTTTCTTTTGGTGGCCCCTCTTCCCCCAGCGGCGCAGCAAGCGCCGGGGACCGTGGGGGTGGCGGCGCCAGGAGAACCCAGCGAAAGCGGCGGCTTTGCCCAGCGCTGGCAGTAGCCGGGGCTGCGAGCGGCAGCGCCGGGCGAGCTGATGATGGCAGCAGGGCCGGNCAGTCAAAACCGGGCAGAGGCTCGCGGCTAAGGGGATCCTCAGACTACGTGCTTCCTTCTCATTACCCTGGAGTCTCTCGGGGGGGGGGCCCAGAGAGAGACAAGCACTATCTCCAGAGTGTCCTCACCTCAAAAACGGGCCCTGGGAACTTAATTTGTTTGTCTGTTTGCACTTTAATTGTCGGGTTTTTTGTGTGTATGCGAAATAAACTGTGATATTTGTGTGTTTTCTTCATTTTGAGGTGTGTTTGTGACTTCTCTCAGAGTCCCTAGTCCAAAAATCGCTGAATTTGTGGTAAAACCACCAAAGCTTTACACATAAATTACCAGCAAGATTCAAACTGGTAAAGAGATAAGAAGGATACTTGTAAACCAGAGGCTTAGTATAAACTAAAGTATTTCTGTATATTGAAGTCTGTAAATATTCTAAGCAGGATTTAATGTAGCATTAATGGCCAATTTCTTTATTCGTTTTAGATGCCCAGTTAATTGAATAATTTTATGCTGAGGTTATCCAGGGAGAAACAGAGAATGTGGCAAATGGATTGCTGGCCTTCTAGCTCTGTAAAAGATATGAACACTGTCCTGCAGTTAAGTATAGTATCTAACTGAACAGCACTAGATTTTTGCCTTAATGAGCCCTTGCAGTGTAAGGGCTGCTCAGTAACAGGTATAGATGGTTGTTCTGTCTAATTGCAACCTGAAGCCTGATGAACAATACTTAAAAAAACCCAAACCACACAGAACTATCAGGTGATGAGATTTAGAAGCAATTCCACATAATGGCACTGTGCAGAAACAGAGTGAAGCTGGAGGCCCCAACTGCAACGGCACACATTAGGGCACAGCAGAGACAGAAGGCAGCAGGGCAGCACGCTGAATGTGTTTCCATCTGAACCCTTCCTGCAGGGGGAACGTAGCCCATGGGCTGCATTGGCTTTCACTGGCTGCAGCACTGCCCTCTAGCACCTAAGACATGGCACCCTGGAGAGGGACAGTGCTTCACCCAATTGCTGGTCACAAGCAGGAAAAATCATAAAGCAATAATCCAGGAAGGTGCTGTCTTATTATAGCAGATGCCCCAAGGTTTCCCAGCTTCAGAGTGACCGCAATTCCCTCGTCCACAAGAGCCTTTTGGCCTGTTTTTCCCTTTTGCTGCAGTTCAGGATCACATTGATGCTGAGTTTCAGCTGGAATCTTGTTCCTGGAAACAGGCTGATGTCTGTTAAAAATTAGCAGCTACGGGGCAAAAAAATAAAACCAGGCACCACATAAAAATCCTTTGAAAATTTGGCTTTTTGAAGTAAGCTTTCAACATTACTGGTGCTTCTCATGAAAGACCTGCTGGGCAGGTCTCTGGAAATGCTCAGGCTCATGAAAGTCTCTCATATAATATCCTGAGCTCTAAAGAGACCTTGCCTGGTTTGAGAGCTGTGAGGAATTTCCAAACATCCTAAGCATTTTTGATTTTTGTTTTCTATGTGTTTGGCTTAAGCTGCTGTCTTTTAAATGTCCCAAGTTACAGATTTTGCATTTTTTAGTCCAAATACCTTCCCTTACAAATATTTAACTGCAATGCGAAAACATCATTCACTTAACAGAAATGGATTTTCTAAATACGTTCATTAAGACTTCTTACTTTCCATGCAAGAAAAGCTTGCTGTCAGTGACCATGACTTGCAGGGTAACAAAGACACATAGCATAAACAAGCAGATTGCTGTACACACCTTATTCTTGGATCAAGGTCTGTTCTTTCAGAGGTCAGACATAATAGCTGAAACCTGTGTTCACATTAACTTAAAGTAACACTGAAAGTCATCTATGTGACCGTTACGTGGTTATTTATTACCATTTATAAGCATTTATGTCAAATCAATACTATTCCTTCAAGGAATTCACCTTCACTTCAAGGAAGGTGATTTATGCATTTCTTTACAAGATGATCCTAGGAAGAGATCCTGTGCTGTTTTGCCAAGATGTCTGCACTGCACAGAAGCATGTTAGAATAAACAGAAATCTGCATAGCCTAGCAACGCTATACAGTATCACGATTTCCAGTTGTAGGGTCAGCACCTTCGAGGAGTTGCACACACACAGAACATAACCTGCTCCTTCTGTTAGCCATACAGCTATCTGTTAGAAACTTCTTTTACTGTTAATAAAAGCCAAGATGGGACAAAGCCACCAAAGCAAGTCATTAATGCTTGGAGGACGTAACACATTGCCAGCAAAATCCATTTGAAAGAGACCAAGAAATTGTAGCTCTGGCAATGCCCTGGCACACCACAACTTCACAACTTTCTTAATAAACTACTGTGCTGTAGGAGACCACATCAGGATGGGCATCTCCACTGTGCTTCCAAGTCCCTCCCTGACATGATGGACAACCCCTGAGGCCACAGTAAATCTTACCTTGCAGGGAGTTTATCTGAAATCCAAACTCAACTGCAAGGATTTTTAGTCCTAAGGCACTCTGTAAGATAATACTAAATGTGTTTAGTCAGCATGTTATCTCCCAGTGGAGATAGGACTCAAAGGACTGCAGAGATAAAAATGAGTCAAACAATTAAAAGTCTGTTAAATTAAAGACTGAATTCTGTTAGGATCAAAGATTCTGGTTGTAAAGGTATGCAATTCATAATTAATGCCCCATAAGTGGGAAACACCTTTGGTAAAAGTATTTTCAACAGCATTTTAAAGGCAGAGAGGTGGACCAGGGGCAGGCTGCTGAGCCTTGAGTCTTTCTTTCAAGCCTAAATTGACTTCTTTGATCAAAGCAGACCACTGTGGAGGGGCACTGTGAACAGCAATGAGCTTGCACACTTTCACACTTTTCAGCAAGAACATTTCTCTGTTCCTGGAAGGCTAACGACAGTAAAATGAATGAGCCACTGTGCAGAGTCCAGCTCAGTAATCATTTTGAATAGTAAGACCTGTGGCAAGGGCAGGGAGGACTCTGGTGAGTGTTATGGATGTGGTATCTGTAGTGGGACACTGCAGGTGACAAGGGGTTCACCCACCACTTTAGTCCTGCCATGTCAATATCCTTACACAAGCGGCTCAGCCACACACCTCTCCCCTCTGCCCCCAGGGGAGGTATCAGGACATTCACACAGGCCTGAAGGTATTTATCCCTTCTGATGGGACATAACTGGCTCTGGTGGTCATGTCTTAGAAGGTGTAACAAACCAAAGACCCCCAAAGTGCCCCCAGACTAATTTCTGGGGCCTTCCACCAGAGGACTGCACATGATCCAGTGTTACATTAAACAGTGTAAAACTATCCCTACCCAAGGGGAGGTACCTGTGTGTTCTCACCTGAACCTGAAATTGAGCTTTTATGTTTGCGGGCTTCCCCCACCCCTGACGGATCGAGACTGTGGCCATCACTTTGACTAAAAGACATCTAAATTGCAACTATCAAGTCTCTGTGCTGGATCCACAAGTGGTGATATCTTTCCTCTCTGCTATCTACTCTTAACCTTTTTTTCTCTTCTGCTATCTACTCTTAACCTTTTTTCTCTTTCTTTTCCTTATGTATTTTCTTAAGCCATATTTTCATACTTTTATATTGCTACATTTCTATAGATAATAACCAAAACGGCAAGATCCCTCTTTTCCATTGCAACCTGCAACCAAGTTGTTCTAAAATAAGCCTGCCACTATCTATCTATCTATCTATCTATCTAATCTATCTATCTATCTATCTATCTATCTATCTATCTATCTATCTATCTATCTATCTATCTAATCTATCTATCTATCTAATCTATCGTTCAGTGTTGTTTCCCTATAATCTGCCCCAAGGGATCTAATTCTGTGTATTAACAAGAACCTCATTTACCCCACCTTCAGGGGTGGGTCATAACACTAGAGACCTCTTCTCCAGACTGAACAACCTCTCAGCCTGTCTTTACAGCAGAGGGGCTCCAGCCCTCTGACCATCTTCATGGCCCTCTTATAGACCCTCACGCACAGGTCCATCTTTCCTGTGCTGAGGACTCCAGAGCTGGACATAGTATTCTGTGTTGGCTTTCTGGGCTGCAAGTGCACATTACTCTCATCCATCAGTACCTCCAAGTCTTTCTGGCATGGCTGCTCTCATTCCCTTCATCCCCTAGACTGTATTGATATTGGGGGTTCTTGTTAAAGAAATGCTGATTTCAGCATTTTGCTGTTTGCAGCAAAATCTCCAGAGTGTGTCTTGGAAAGCCCATGAGGCTTCAAGAAATGTCTCATCTTTGTTGTGTGAAATTCCAGTCACATTGAGTGACCTTAGAGAAGTGCCAGAAATGCCACTTTCCACCCACAAGGTTGTTGGTGGGTGCTGGGAAGGAGCTGCCAGGAGCACCTGGCCCATGCCTCAGCTCCACAAGCGCTGCCTCAGTGTTGCAGTGCTGCACATAATGCTTCTGTCAAGCCTCTCTAGCACTTGGTCCTGTAGCTTCTGTAAATATTTCTGCTTGTAACAGGATGCAATCATAAACAAGGCTGTATAGCACAATTACAGAAGAAAATTACATGCCAGCCAGTACATCACTTTCAAGTACCAAAAGCTAGTAAAACCCTTGTGTCCTGTTTCAGGCTCACACACCAGTGTGTCACTGTAAGTACCTGAACAGCTTGAAGAAACTAAATCAGCTAATTACATTCACAGACTGTGAATATACATAAATCTTTAGATGATCAGGGCCTGAGTATGAAAAGAGTATGAAATGAGAGTTCTTCAAAACTTGTGGTACTGTATCATGCACAACCCTGCCAGCTCCATCTGTTTTAAAATCATCGATCAAAATTAGCACAGAAACCATCCTTCTCTCTTCTGACAGTGCACAAACAAACAGTTGTACTTATTTCATTAATTCATGAAAGTCACCTAGATGTGCTCACACGAGTGGCCCTACATGGCAGCCCAGCAGCCAAGACCTGGAGACAGGTGTACAGGCT
Organism: Neodrepanis coruscans; assembly: GCA_013400695.1. NCBI lineage: Eukaryota > Metazoa > Chordata > Aves > Passeriformes > Philepittidae > Neodrepanis > Neodrepanis coruscans. Next base: position 14,288 of record VYZS01079916.1, on the reverse strand, counting down.
GGTGGCAGTTGACTCCTCCACTGCCAGTAGGAGCCTTGCAGCTTTGCTTAAAGCATTTCTAGGCATTCAGAAAACTGAGCTCGAGCTCCACACTCTGTCTTGGAGAAGAAAGGTATGGCTTTGGGGATTTCAGAGTATCTACTTCCTGCAGCAACAATAACAAGCTTAGAAAAAGTTTTGTGTTTCCCTACACAGGACCATAATGGAACAGCTTCTTGTTTGCCCAAAGCCTTGAATCACAAATAAGCCAGAAGATCACTCTCTGATTCTTCTTCCACTTCAGATCCCTTTTGGTTTGCTTCATTTATAAACCCTCATTTGACTGCAGCTCATTTAAAGCTGATTAACATTTAAGTGAGATTTATGTGCAACAGGCCCCTTCAATAATGAAGAACTGCCAAGTAATGTGTTTGCAATAGAAATTTATGGAAAAGGGCAAATGCCCCCTCTTACCACTTCCTTGTCTTTACAGCCTGCTGGGAAAACAAGTGAAAAAAGAAATCAAGAAGTCATTACAAAGCTCATGACTGGATACAGAGCTAGCACAGGGTTAACAGGTCACATCTCATCCAGCTGGAGTCTTCCATAGGGTGTGTGTGCACATGAAATCTGTGGGGTCTGAATGACAGCTCCTGATAAAATTTCATTCCATGTCAATGGGGAGAGTAGCAAGATGTTTAGTGTGAGAATAATGTTGCATAAAAGAGTTGTATACACTTCACGCCTTATAACTCAAGTGCATCACTTCCGTTGATACAGGACATTACAGAGAAGGGGTACTGCACAGTAAGCAATTTTTAATTTTTAAATAATTTGCACATGTACTACATGATCCACTATTATCCTTCTAGTTATAGAAACTGGATCAGTACTCTGAAAAAAGCTAGTAAACCAGAAAAATAGGTAAGAATTATTTTGCTGCAAGAGTAGGTAAGACTAGTTTGGCTGAACAGTCAAAAGTTCAGTAGAAATTTCTTTATTTTGGAAGAGTACAGGACTAGATAAAGACATTTGAAAAAGTAATTTTGAGAGTTGCAAAGACAACGTAAGGTGCTAAATAGAAGGGGATTTAATATTTATTTGCTCTTTTACTCTCTTTAATTGGCAAATGTCTACAGTAATTGACTAAACCTTACATAACCATACCTATTTAACACCTGGGTAAGCATCACTTAGCTGCTCAATCCTGGATGAATATAATCACATTAAAAGCAATTTATGCTAATGCTGTCCTGTTTGAGCAGCAGTTATAACCATTTACCACTATTAGGCTAAAGTCCTAGGAGGCATCCCAATTAAGTACAGCCTGAAAGAGCAGCACATCCTCCATTACCTTCCCACTATAAACTTATTTCTTCAAAGGACTGTAGAAGAATATAGAATTGCATTAATCCTTTTGTAGGGGGGAGGTTTGGTTAAAAAACCTTGATGCCCTAGCCTTGATGTCTGAAATAGAATTTTTTACTCTTATCAATCAAAATTAAATTGCCACTATTTAAAACAAATGTATTAGAATGATACACATGCAGGAAAATGTAAATTGCTTTACAGATTTATGTATTACAAATTGTAACAAGAATCCTTGAACCAGAAAATTATATTCTCTGGGCTTGGCTTAAAATTGATTGAAGTTAATTCAGAGTAGCCTACAGAAGATGACTGTTGATTTCTCTGTACTGGTGAATAGAATCATGTGACTGCAGAGTCACAGAGCACACACCACCAGGCTGTGGGAAAACCATCTCCAGAGTCTATAACCTTCAGGCTTCACTTATGCTTGGAGAGTTTTTTTTTCATGACACACATATATATTCTACAATTACAAATGGCAGAGAAGATGAGGTGCAAAAATCCTTGTAGTAATACGTAATTACAAATCCCCTGGGTTAACATTTCAGATTTTTTATCCAGGCTGCTCTTTCACATAGGAGAAAGGAGAATGATTTATAACTGAAATCAAGTCTGTGACTCTGTTCTGTTCACTTTACTTTTTATTAGGGTCATGTCAAGGAACACGTGATGTTAGGGAGAAAAACTCAAGGTAAGAAATCGTAACTAGATGAAACCAGCAGCATTCACAAAATCTGTTTGTAGAAGATTTACTGAGGGCTTCTCAACTTTCATTTCACTTACAAGATACCACACAGAGTGAAATCACTTCTTCCCTTCTACACCATCCAAATGAAACCCACAGCCCCTTTTCCAGGTGACTATACACCAACCACTTTGGAATCAAATCCTGCATGAGAAGGATTCTCTTAGACAGTCACAGTGCATTTAACCACATGTATTCTTCTCAGTGATGAGAACTGGAAGAGATGTGGGGGGGAA
>VYZS01079912.1:16717-35099 GCA_013400695.1 Neodrepanis coruscans | reverse complement strand
AGCAGGCAGCAAGGTCTGCGGGGTAGAGTAGAGGCACCCTGCTTTCAGTTCCAGCGTCCCTTTCCCACAGGTTTTATAATCCCAGCCCCTTCCCAGAGCACCTTGCAGGTCTCCGGGGCTGATGGGAAAACCCAGGCAGAGGTAATCTTGGTAACCTGGCTACTCCTCCCAGCCGGATGTGGGCACAGGAAAGGAGTTATTTTTTTTTCTTCTTTGTCTTCCCCTGCGGTTTTAAGCCAAACCATTACAATCACAAAAATAAGTGAATTTGGATAATTTTCCCTTCTGGTTCTAGAAATTTATTTTCTGNAACCTGGCTACTCCTCCCAGCCGGATGTGGGCACAGGAAAGGAGTTATTTTTTTTTCTTCTTTGTCTTCCCCTGCGGTTTTAGGCCAAACCATTACAATCACAAAAATAAGTGAATTTGGATAATTTTCCCTTCTGGTTCTAGAAATTTATTTTCTGTTAGGAATTTTTTTTTTTTTTTTTGCTGTTCTTGTTCCAGTCAGAATGTCTTATCTTTCCTGGAAACAGCTGGTGAGAGTTGTATTTCAGGCCTTGTTATGAGCCTAGAGAATGGCATTGGCATTTCCCTCTTTCCCTTGGAAAGGCAAAGCCTTACATGTATTACAGCTGTGTATATTTCTCACACAGCTTTAGCCTAATAAAAGCCCACAGCAATCCCAGGAACTTTTCTTCTGTTGTTTTCTAACTGACAGCATTGCTTCCTATTTATAAAAGAATACTGGTAAGAAAAAAATTCTGTGGGTGCTAACATATTTCTATTGCTCTAGTCCCTCCTCTATTCTTTATCTGGTTGTTTCTGTTTGACAGTCTTATACTGCTTCATATCAGACACATCTCCACAGTGGATGTCACTAGGAATAATATGAACACACTCCTGCATTTTGCCCTAGGTCTCTAAGGGAAAATATTTGCCTAGTTCCACAATCAGTCCCTGAAAATTCCATGTTAGTCAATTTTCTCCTGAAAATCTTTTCATGAAACCTTTTTTTTTCTAATCAACATTTCCTGGTACCCTTCACACTTTAGTTATCTTTTTCTCATGTTGTAATTCTTCTACTCATTAAATTATTATTTAGCTGACTTAATATAACATAATAACCTAAAAAATATTCTAACATAAAATCTTGCTCCATGTAGGTTTCAAAAATTTTCCGCTAGTGACTACATTCAGTTGTAAATACACCTTCTCCATCTAAAGAATACAATAAGTGCTGTAACACTTATTTGCAATCTCTCTATTTTAGGAAATGTTGTTTTACCACTCGCTATTATGTTACCTTATTAAAAATCAAGTTAATATGAAAAGGAGTACTTTCAGATAATTGAAATTGTATTTGATTCTCTTTACTCTTGTGTTACATATTCTTTCTCAAAAACATGAAGTCAGACTAATGGGGTTGTCTGGATCATATTTTCCTCCTCCATACAAAGCCATAGCTGTTCTCCCAGAAACCATTCCACCAGAGTCAGTGAGTACATAAAATACTTGCTTACAGTGCTGCAGGTCTAAGGACCATCTTTTCTATGTTGATGGGATGAAGATTATTTGGTACTTCAAGCTGACATGGAACCCTTGCATTTTCTTCACCATTTTCTTTTTACTTAATAGTAACATATCTCAATTCCCTCTATTATTTCCTAGGGATGAAAGTTATTTGCACAAGGAGGGCCAGCTAGAAGTCATCAGTGTAGTAATTTTTAAATTAAACCTAACTGCCTAAGCATATATTACATGAGAGTTTCAGCTATTTTCTGTAAGTTGCAGACTATATAATCTTAATTTACACTTAAAAATGTCTGTCCCTAGCTGGCAGACTTGCAAACATAATTACAGAGCTGAAATTTCAAGGTCCTTTCTTTATTGTTTTCTACCAGTAAAGCATTTGCTGCTAGGAAGTAAATAACTTTCTAGTTTATTAGAGAGATAAATCTAACTCCTTTCTCTCTTAGAATTGTCTCTTTTATAAGTAAAATGTAGGCATGAGTACATGTTTTTAATAAAGAGAGAAGAAAGGCAACTCTGAAGCAGAGCCATTAAGTACAATCAGATCTGTTTAGTAGAAGGTGAGAATTTGACATGATCATTTTTCAAAACGTAGCTAAAATATAAGTGTACATTAATCTACAGAATCTGAGGTTTGTGTGTCTTTTGTAGTGTTGGAAAATAACACATTAGCTTTTTAACACACTATTTCCAAATTCTTTTCCTGAGTATAAATGTTCATGCCCATAAATTTGAATGCTTGTAATTTTCTCAAGGAAATATGGTTTAAATTATATTCCTTTTATTTCGAGTCATTGTCTGTGTCTTTTCCCTCTGCCTCTCATATTTTTATTTAAGTTAGACAAAGGCGTTTCACCAGGGCAAAATAATAATTCTTGTTCCCTGTGAGTTTCCTTCTATTCTATTATTTTAGAGACACTATAACTAATTTCCCCCCCTTTGTATTCATTCATACATTTAAAAAGTTATATTGCCATTATGTTCATTTCAAACATACTGTTTTCACATTTGTTCCCTTCTGCATCCAAATTACAGCATTCTTGAGCATACCAGCCACTGAGTTCTGTTAGTTTCAAGGGATGTTTACTAGAGCCCAGGGGCCGACAGACACTTAGTCCTCCATTGGCCTTTGGAAACCTTTTCTATGAAAGCACAGTATGTAAGGGTGTTCTTCATCTATTAATCTTTGTGATGATTGTTATCCTTACGTGCCATTTTTGCATAAAGGGTTGGTTCGATGAGATTTTATGCTGCCTCCAAAATAAGCAACTTCAGCAACTTTACTTTCTCAACATACAACAAAAATATCTTGAGGTATTACTTCCTGTCATGTGAGAATTCTCAACTGGCACTAAGGCCCTGTTTCTAGAAGGTGATGCTGGAAAACAGCAGTAAGTTCTAGGAAGCTGCTGTAAATTGGCAGAAGCTAGATAAAGCTCTGTTATTAAAATAGTCTGGGGCAGAAGTGCAGTTTGCAAAGGAGAAAAAGACCATCTTTCAATTGATCTTAAAAGAATTCTGTAAAAAATTATTAACCCTTGCTATTACTATAACTAAAGTTTAAAGTTTAGTTTAGCTTTTATGTGTGCTAGAGAGAAGATTGTGGCCAATTCTAATGGAAACCTGGGAAAAAAGTATGTATTTAAGTTTTCTTGAGTATGTTTGAAGTCGGTTATGCACTTCAGTTCTTTCTTATAGTAGAAAAGGGTAAGTAGGCATGAATTACTGCTATCTACAGTCATGATTTAACTTTTTTTTTAAATGAGAAATAAATGTCAATGGCTAAAGGGAACATGAAAAACTTGATATTATTTTCAAAATTAAATCTGTTATATAATTCCATTTTAATTTAAACAAATTTGTAATCATCCAAGATGTTTACATCCAAGTGTTTACTTACTCTCAGAAAGTGCACTGTCAACTTCTTCTCTTTGCTAGGGTGATCCAAATCAATCTTCCAATCAAACCCTTCATCTTCAGTTTGAGATTATTCCTCCTTGTCCTATACATGTCCCTGTGAAAAAACTCTCTCCAGCTTCCTTTTAGCTTTAGCTTTTTAGCTTTCACTTTAGCTACCAGAAGGCTGCTATAAGGTCTCCCCAGAGCATTCTCTTCTCCAGGATAAGCAACCCCAACTCTCTGAACCTGTCTCTGCAAAAGAGATGATCCAGCCATGTGATTGGCTTAGTGACCATCCTTCTGTTCTCATTCCAACAGATCAACAATTTTTTTGTGTTTGGAATCTCAGAGCTGTGTGCAGTACTCCACATGAGGTCTCAGAAGAGCAGAGTAGAGGGGCTGAATCACCCTTGGCCTACTGGCCACGCTTCTTTTGATGCAACTCAGGACACAGTTGGCTTTCTGGGCTGCACGCTCAAAAATTGCCAGGTCATGCTGGCCTTTTTGTCCTCAAACATCCCCAAGTCCTTCTCCCTAGGGCAGTTCCCAATCACTTCTCCACCCAGCCTGTATTTGTGCTTAGGATTGCCTAGAGCCAGATGCAGGACCAGATTGAACTTCATGAGGTCCTTTGCTAAACTCTAACTTTGCAAAGGCTGAGAATTATCTTTCCTTTTTTTTGTTGATGTGGCAACAAAGGTGGAAAAGCACTAAGTGCTTATTTGTTTAAGGTTGTTGAAACAATGAAAAGATTTCATTGTTAAAGCCCCTTAAAAAATCTGCCTATTAGTTAAGTGTCCTCTGAGCACTATCTAACTTAGTCATCTTCCACTCAGACAAAACTGTTATCTTGTATCATAAATCAGTTTGAAAGGCCATGCTAGAACTCTGGCATGCTGGGATGTTTCTGTGTTAGCAAGACCATGTATCTGTGTTTCCTTTGAGAAATTTGCACCTTGTTTGTTGTATGCAGCATGCCCATGTAACCCTTTAGGTTATTGTTTAAGCAGTCAAAATGAATAGCAGCTGTGGAGTGGATAAATTTAATTTGCTGATACAAGTGTGAGAGAAATAGCAGTTTACTTGTGTATTGACTGTACTCTTCTTGTGAGTGATAAATTTTGGTTTCTTATTTCTAGGAAGAAATAAAATAAAAATGAAATGTATAAGACTGTTCATAAACAGGGTAGTGGTGTGTTAAAAATTGGGTAAGAGTAGCTGCGTTCAGGTGAAAAGAAGAGGATAAGAGAAGTAATTAAGCAGAGATTACTATTTGGCTGAAGAACTGAAGAAGAAACAATGAAGAGGAAATTTGAACTGCAGAATACCTGTCTCAGTTCTGTAAACCATCACTAACACAGACCCTTCCACCATCAAGCAACAAGTTCATCTGCACTATGACGACAACAGTGCTGGAAATGTAAAGTCAATGTAACATCTTAGGTCATTCACTTACATCCACTGAGGCTAAAGACCCTGATGCAGCACATGTATCTAAACAGTTGGCACAATGTTTTATAAGAGAGGATACTGGACACTTTCCATTACTTGGACATAGCATCAAATTTTAAAATGACCAATGAACTGGATGCCAAGTTAAATGAGAACACAGAAACATTAATCTTTGGCTTGCTTAAGGTCTATCCTGGTACTTTAAAGTGGGTATCTTTAGCCCACTGGGCTGCTATGACAGAATTGGGAGAATTACTACTTATGCTGCTTGTATTGAGTTTGTGTGGCAATGCTTTGGTAGTGGGATGACTACAGAAATGGCTTCTGTGAGAAAATGACAGAAGCTTCCCCTATGTCCAACAGAGCCAGCCAGCTCCAAGACAGACCCACCGGTGGCCATGGCCAAGCCTAGTGGTATCACCTCTAGGATGAGAGATTTGAGAAAGGAGAACAAAGTTACAGTGCAATAGAAATTGCAGACAGAGAAGAGTGAGCATATGTGAGAGAAACAGCCTGAAGAGAAGAGGAGGAAGTGCTACAGGTGCCAGAGCAAATATTCCCTGCAGCCTATAGTGAAGACCACGGAGAGGCAGGCTGTGCCTTGCAGCCCAAGTTGGCCCATGGGGGAGCAGGTATCCACCCGGAGCCCCTAGATTACTTCACACCAAAGCAGGCAGATGCCCAAGGGAGGCTGTGACTCCATGTGAAGTCCACTCTGGAGCAGGCTTCTGGCAGGGAGCTGTGGACACATGGAAAGAGGAGAGCAAGCTGGAACAGGTTTGCTGGCAGGACTTGAGACCCCACAGGTGATCTGTGCTGGAGCAGTCTGTTCCTGAAGGACTGCTCCCTGTGAGAGGGACCCACGCTGAAGCACTTCATGGAGAATTGTGGCCCATGGAAAAATTGGAGAAGTTTGTGGAGGACTGTGTCCTGTGTGAGGGACCCTGTCCAGGAGTGTAAGGAGTACACCCCTTGAGGAGGAAGGAGCAGCAGAAGCAACATATGATGAACTGTCCACAACTCCCATTCCCTGTTCCCCTGAGCTGCATGGGGGGAGGAGGTAGAATCTGTAAAAAAAATTGAGCCAAGGAATGAGGAGGGGTGAGGAGAAGGTATTTTTAAGATTTGTTTTACTTCTCATTATCCTACTCTGACTTGATTGGCAATGAATTCAACTAATGTTCCCTGAGTTAAGCCTGTTTTGCCTGTGACTGTAATTGATGAGTGATCCCTCCCTGTCCTTGTCTCAACCCACAAACTTTTCATTATATTGTCTCTGCTCTGGCCATCTGAGTAGGGGATTGATAAAGTGGCTTTGGTGAGCATGTTTAGCCAGGGTCAACCCTCCACACTTCTATATTTTACTTTTTCATTACACTACTGTTCCACTGTGTCTTTGCCTCCACATAACCAATCTGACGGACAAAACCTCAAGACCAGGTAATAGCTAACTGATATCACATTTCCTTGTCAAGTATAATCTTTCTTTTTCTTTTTCTGTGATGACTGCCTACCCCCCCAGGAGAGGTATGAAATTTTCTGATTGTTCCTCCTTTACTCACAACAGGTTCTTTTTTTCCTTCCTTGACTTCTCAAATAGTCTATGCCTACTTGGTTGTATTAGAAACAAGTGCAGGTAATCTGGGTTTCTGCTTTTCACAAATACTCATCTAAGAGAAAAACCGTAACTTTCCAACCAACTACTAAAATTTTCGTGTCCTTAATAAGGTTTCCTATCAAAAATAATAACCTTCAATTAACAAAACACTGTGGTATAGACAAACATCTATTCTTTTGATAAATCTTTTCTTTGGGAAAGTGAGGGGGTGGGGTGGGGTGAGGATGAGGAAGAGATGGAATAGAATGACAGAAACCTAGAAAATACTGACACTTTTGCTCAATATATGACATTTTCATTAAGTCATTGAATTTTAATGACATCCTAGTAGAGGATTTGCTTGGAGATTTCTGTGTAAAACCAATACAAATTCAATAACAGTAATGCTTTCATAGATTTCTTTTTTTTTTTCCTGTAAAAACCTTAACTAGTTTTTAGCTGGTAGTATAAAGCAGATATTTATCGAACTTGAGTTAAGCTATTAATAGAAGATATTTTTCTTTGCATGGTATGACTTGACTTCACATGAGTTTGATATTAAAGTGCAAGAAAATAAGGCAAAGTATCAGTATCATAAACCTTATGTTAATGCTTGATGGTTATGCTGCACAAGAGCCTTTAAAAAAAGATCCCGTCTATATTTCATATTTTGCTCAGTTTCTGTCACTAATTAAAGATATTTGTGTCTTCTTCAGTAAATATGAGACAATGACTGACCAGCAGAAAAGGTAATTCTTTCTTGTTCTAATGAGTAGAAAATACTGAAAAATTATAATTCTTTCAAAAAGTTGAATTACTGACTTAAAACATAGCTGCCATATCAGACAAATATTTCCTTAGTCTTTCTATTTGCTTCTTTCACAATCCAGAGCACTTTGCCTTAAATAATGCCACAGCACCTTTTTCTCCAAGAAAGGGTTGGAGAGATACTGACTCTCACTGGTCCCCCAGACTGCATTAAGTGAAGTCACACGCACACCATTGCATTAAAGGTAAACATCAATCGAAAAGTAGATTTTTCTTCTTTTTTATCATAAAAAACCTACCCCAAACCAACAACCAAACAAAACCAAAGGAAAAAAAAATCCAAAAAGAAACCAAAAATCTGTAATGGCTGATCGCACGCAGAGCACAAAAACTTAGCAAATTGCAGCGTCCTCTGATGGCCTTCCTTCTCCGAATGCACCTGCTGACCCTCCACGGCGCCTGTCCCCGGGACGCGGGAGGCTCCCTGTGCTCCCGCCGTCCTGTGCGTCCCTCTCCCACGGCGCTCCGCCGCCCGGACGCCGAGGTGTCCCGGGGCTCCCGGGTTCTCGCCGCCCCAAAGCTCTCCCTGCTGAAGCGGAGGGGTAAGTGCTGCTCCCCGGCCTCCGTGTAAAAGCTCACCTGCAGCCGTGCTCTGTTTTCATCCACTTCTGAAACCGGACCTGGCGCTTTGGCGAGCTCTCTTCGGCGGAACAGAAGGGAGCAGCGCGGCACAGCCAGCGCACAACCTGCTGCTGGGCCCAAACATAAACACACAAATGTTAAAGACCCAGTACGATAGTTACCTTGTAGAAAACAGACAAACAAACAAACACCCATTCTATGCAAGGAGATTAAAAAATCAGAGAAAATCATGATACATATTTTACTTCCTGTACGATCCCCATAATACATTTTCACAGTTGGAACCTCCTTGATATTCTAAGGAATCCTTAAGAAGTAGGAAAGAACAGAGGGAAATGGCAATATCTGCACATCACAATAATTGTTAATGAACCCTGTCAACTGCTGAACTGTATTTAAGCAGAGATGACTGGACACCTCTGTTCCAGGCTTTTCAAATTATAACATCTGATATGCAAAGATTGTTGCCTAAATATTTTGTTTTAGTTCCTCCTTTCATGTAAATAGAGGATCACTTTTTTTTTTTAACTGCAGAATTAGTCCATTTTTTAATAGTAAATTTTCATAAATAAATACCTGAATGGAAGACTTTTGAAGCCAAGACAAAACAGTACTCTAGTGCTAACAGATTATTGTTGCAAACACCTTTCACATTAATTTTTTGGCAAAAATATTTCAAATTTGACAGAAATCTGTTTTTGCTGACACATTCCTGATTACTCTCATTTCAAATACACATCTTAGTTGACTAAATTTGGAATCAACATTGCCATTTTAGCTCTGGTAGTAAAAAAATCTTATTGCAAAATTTTGAATTATCTCTAAAAACCAGACACTCCTCTTATACCCTCTCAGAGAATTGCAAGACACATATGAGAATGAGAGCATGAGAAACATTAACTGTTTTAGTAGAGTGGGTACCTGAGAAAGGCTACTAGGGAAAAAAAATCAATTTTTGAAAGAAGTTTTACATCCAAAGGAAAGAGAAAGTCTCAGTGGTATACTTCTCAGTGATATACCCCTTTCCAGCTCAGTGCTTCAGAAAAGAAAGTTTCTCAGCCTGCTGCCAGCTACTTTCCCTTGCCTGTGGCCCAGTTACCTTTATTGTCCCTGATATTCCTACTAGAAAGTTCTACTTCCTCAGATGTGCCAACAGAACAGCAGGTTTCATTCCTCCCTTACCTGCTTCTTGTCAAAAGGTCAGGATTAGAAAAGTTTGCTATTAGAAGATTTTAAATGAATGCCAGCTGATAGAAGTAATTAAATACATAATTGCAGATCTGTGAGAAAAGTGACATCTGTGAGGAGGGAGGTCTGGGCAGTCAAAGTGGTACCTGCTCAAGTGGAAAGGATCACATGTGCACTGGAGGGGAAAAGGTCAGTCCTCTGAGAAGAGAAGTCCACATAAACTGGGCAAATCTATTCAATCAGTCAAAGACAAGGACTGTACTTCATATTTAGGGGAATGCTTGTATATTCTTTATTCTTCTTATTCTTAATCTTGTTTTTCAATTAATGAACTGTTCTTATCTTAACCTACAAATTTTACTTTTTATTCTCCTTCCCTTTCCATTGGGAGGGGGTTCAATGGGTAGAAGTGTGACACTTAGCTGCCAGCTGGGCTTAAATCATGGCATGGTAATACAATTAAAGTGAAAATCTGAATAGTGAATTAGAGAGAAAGTGCAGTGGAAATAAGACATCAATTTATAGCTAAGAGCTTGGTGCTTAGTAGTCACTGGAACAACTCATCGGGTTGAAAGGCAGGTTCTGCAACACTGAAACAATTCTTAAAGCAGTTCAGGTAGTTTTCTGCAATATATATTCTTGCTCAAATGTGATTTAATTGCAAATTTCATATTTTGCAATATTTTGTAAGATGGCAGACAACTGATCACAGTTTCTGCACTAGATTTCTAATCCATGAGAAAGATTCTACAGTAGTTAAGAAGTGTGATACTTATCCCTCTGGATGAAGCTTTGGATATGGATTGATGAGTTCTGACTTTGCAGATAGTGGCAGAATGGAAATCCTGGAATTTTTGATAAGTTTTTGTGCTGAGTACCTTAAAGCAAGTGAGGTAGCAAAATATCGAAGTTCCTACTGAGAGGTGAATTGAGGCCATGCTACCAGACAATTTCTGTGTCTTACTGCAAGCTATTACTGCTTTTCTCTCCTTCAGACATGCTATAACTAGAACAACTCTAAAAGAATTTTTCTTTTCAAAAAAACCCCTTTAAATCTTTATTAAATTGTTTCAAGTGGAAATTAATATTGTCAGTCTGTAAAGGTAGTAAATGTACTGTTCATCACTTACCATCACAAAACTCAAAACCTGGAAGTTTATTTATGATTGTGAAAGATTTTCTTTGTTTGTGTTTTTTTTTTTTTGTCTTAACCATTATGTGCCCATAAATTGCTTTGTTTCTTTTTATTCTTAATCTTTAATAGAGAAAATTGTCAGTTGTTATTGATTCCTAACAGCTTTGACTCATAATTGGTGATATTGCGCAAGTTACCAAACCCTTCACTGATCTAAGCTGCACACTAAGTATTGTAGCTGGATTGGGACAAACAATGAAGGAAAAAGAATGGCTTTCCTATGGTCCTGGAAGCATCATATTTTACTCCTCTGGAGTAGTATACCCTTCTTGACCAGGATTTCTTTATCAGGTTGGAGAAGAGGTTTAAACCCTCTACTTTCCCCTGATGAATGACGCTTGACACCTCATTGCTTTGCAGTCACATTTCTACACAGAAGGAGGCTCTGTTGTTTCATAGCACAGTCAGTACAAAGCTTCAAATGCTTTCCCATTTCGAAACAAAAATGGACTGCTAAAGCACTAATATAGCTCTACATTGTTTCCATCTACTGTCCTGACACAATTCTCTTCTTCTCTCTGCCGTACTGGCAGGATGCTTCACTGGAATAACTACAAGACTACACCAAATAACTACAAGAAGTCATTACCACCAGGTGGTGCTGCTAAATGTAGTTTTCCACATCGTTTTAATTCCTGTGTGAGTGAAGTAGTGTAAAGGAGATCTACCCAATAACTGCTTTAAGCTTGTGCAGTTTTCTAAAGAAGCCGTTCTCTTTGGGGAGGACAGAGCAAGAAAGCATTCTCTCTGCCTGGGGAGAATCAATGCCTGAGCCAAATTGCCTGTCAACATTTTTGAAAGATTATAACCACCACTCTCACAAACAAAGTAAATATATTTCACAGCTACATCTGTCAAACTGAGGCAGTGTGCAGGGTCCAGACACTACCTTCTCTTAGTCAGAGTGTAAGAGGTAGCAATGAGTTTAAATCCTGAGTTTGGAAAAAAAGGATAAAAATTAAGATATTTGCTAATAGTTTGCCCTACCCAGATAGCAGTGTTCCAGGTAGATATGATTTAAAGGGAATAAAGGAGTTGTAAAGTCTGGAGAAACCACATAGTGCACTTTTTTGACTCTGAATTCTCACTTGATTTCTTTAGATACTCCTGCTGTTCCAATGTGCCTAGGAGTTAAAGAGTAATATAGTCTCAGTATTACATAATAAATCTCACGTTTGCTCTCCAAGCTTGTTATATCTTCCAAATATCTAATTGAAAGGAATTATCATTAATTGTGAAATGTGTGCCAGTATCATATACAGTAAGAAATATGTTTTGAAAACATGGTACAAAATGTTAATGAATTTCACTGTCCCCTTACCTTTTTTATGTTTTAATTAATGAACTGGCTCTTCAAAATCAATCGACTCATTTGTACTTCATTTTCTTGAGGTAATGTTTTCATGGCAAGGCAACTCTTTATTGCTGGAGTCTATATTTTTCATATTATCATTGGTTAGGAGCAATGGCACACTATTTTAAAAAATAAATCTGTTTCTAGTGATTTTTTCTCAGAGAAAAGGCTCCAGAGATACTAAAAGAGATGCTTTTATGCCATCCTTAATATTTTGAGAGATATATAAAGGTCATTCAGATATTCATTATTGTGTTTGTTTGATTTTTCTTCTTCAAGTTGACTTTTCTTATATGATTTATCATCTTTTAGCCAGAGAACTCACAAGAATATGTGTGGAAAGTCATGATTTGAGACTTGATGAGGCTATTTTCCTTGCTGACATGAGTCAAAGAAATATCGTTGCCATTTATTTGCATACTTTCCTGCACAGCAGCAGTCATATATAATCTAACTTCAGAGCCAAGCACTCTAGGGCTGTGCCCAAGAAACATCTCTGCTTTGTCATTTTTTGTTTTTTTTTGGAGTTGAAAGTTTTTTTCGTTATGACTCTACCTGGCAGTTTCATGGAAGTTCCTTCTCAAAACTTTTTTATTTACTTCTCCTTTTTTATTTTAATATTGATTTTTATTTAACTTTGCTGCACAGTACTGCTTCATGTTAAGAAACCAGAACATACTTGGAAAATAAGAACAGTTCATGGATGACAGGTCTGAAGTGTTTAAGACAACCCTGCAGAGTCACAACCCACTTTATGTAACCATCTGTCTGCCTGTTCATGCAGCTTGGGTTTCATGGCACAATCTTTGTCTGGCCAGCTATCTATGGCTGTGGCATCAAGCTCTCATCTTCAGGTAAGCAAACCCCAAATGATGTACCAGCATATTCTATCTGCTCACAAGCCTAATGAGACCCCCATCTGCAGCCATGACAATATTGTCTTACTGGTGAGAAGGTTCAATGAACAGTGCCAGTGTCTGAGCACAGTGTTTGTGACCAAATTTGCAATCTGCCCTCTTAATTTTAATCTTTTACAGCATCAGGACATCTGTGGAGCAGGTTTCAGACTCTTGGCTCTGTCAATACTCGCCAGTGGAAACCATTATGACAAGTGTTCTGTGCCTGTGAGCAAAGTCAAATACAAATTTTTATGGTGGCTGTTGTTTTTTAATAAAACTGCAAAAAAAAGTATTTTCCTTCAACCTCCTTTTTTGTGTCTTTGGCCACATTAAAAAGTGTTTTATTTTTTGCAATCACACCAAGGCGCTGACCGTGTGGCTTTTTCCTATGACTGGTACAATAATCACTGACAGAGTTAGAACAAGCTACAAATTAAAAATTGGAACGCCTTCAATTTCAACCAGTAGAGACACTAGAAAGCTGTGCCAAGTCAACCAGTTTTAGCTGCATTTGTGTGGCTGAAACAGTAAGCTTCAATTTACATCTAGGTCCTCCTAGTGAGTGCACCTGATATCATTAGAGCTATGCTATTCAACTTNATCAATCGACTCATTTGTACTTCATTTTCTTGAGGTAATGTTTTCATGGCAAGGCAACTCTTTATTGCTGGAGTCTATATTTTTCATATTATCATTGGTTAGGAGCAATGGCACACTATTTTAAAAAATAAATCTGTTTCTAGTGATTTTTTCTCAGAGAAAAGGCTCCAGAGATACTAAAAGAGATGCTTTTATGCCATCCTTAATATTTTGAGAGATATATAAAGGTCATTCAGATATTCATTATTGTGTTTGTTTGATTTTTCTTCTTCAAGTTGACTTTTCTTATATGATTTATCATCTTTTAGCCAGAGAACTCACAAGAATATGTGTGGAAAGTCATGATTTGAGACTTGATGAGGCTATTTTCCTTGCTGACATGAGTCAAAGAAATATCGTTGCCATTTATTTGCATACTTTCCTGCACAGCAGCAGTCATATATAATCTAACTTCAGAGCCAAGCACTCTAGGGCTGTGCCCAAGAAACATCTCTGCTTTGTCATTTTTTGGTTTTTTTTGGAGTTGAAAGTTTTTTTCGTTATGACTCTACCTGGCAGTTTCATGGAAGTTCCTTCTCAAAATATCATTAGAGCTATGCTATTCAACTTCAGTTCCTATTGCACAGCTATATCCTTCTAATTGTCCTACACTTAGTTTTATGAATGTCTTTCTCCTTCTCCACATTTTTCTGTCTTAATTACTTTTTTTAATGTTGTGAAATGTAAGGTATGTGAAATTTTCCACCTTGAAGAGGGGTCTACTCATTTCTACTTCTGCCGTCAGGTGTGCCTACATGACTGAGACCTGTTACCATTTTGCAGCTTTGGTTTGTGACACCCAGCTCTTCTCAAGCAGACAAACAAAATAAGAAGCAGAATTGCCCAGGAATGGCAGTAGAACAAGGATAAAATGCTAACTCAAAATGGAGTGATAATATAGATTTCACTCGGAAGGCAAGAGCCCTCAACAACGTGTGCTTTACTGTCTTATAGTTCAGTAGGAAAAGCAAAAGTTGTGTACATAAAATTATGTGTGTATAAATTATGTACCGAGTTCAAATTAGCTAAGCACTTTGTGGCATATCTTTTTCTTCACTGAAATTGTAGGCACATTGTTTCTCCTAACTTTTTTCCTTCTAGACCATTGCTGTTCTCTGAAATATCAAGCTACCACTCCTACTTAAAATTATTCTCTAATGGAAGAGAATTGTGTTTGCCTATAATGAATGGTAACATGAAAACATTCATGCAACCTCATTAGTCAGATTTAGACAAAAATTATGAGAATCATTAGGTACCAGTAGCTATTATTTAGCATTTAAAAATGGGATCTTCAGTCCTAAGGAAAAATATTGAAAGTACCTCCCAAGGAATGAAAACAAGAAAAGTACTTCTTTATCAGAAAAGTTCAGCATTTTTGTTTGCTGGCAACTACCATAAAAGATAAAATGCAATCATAATCATAATTGCTTTTTAAACTTCATCTAAATATGTGATTTGTAAGACTTAGCAGTTAATAAGTTTTTAGATTTTTGTCTTCAGCAAACTGGAAAGTATTTCTTTTGAGTACAGTGGATCTCTTGAAATCCAGAGTGAAAATTTATTTTAAGAACAATGAAACAGTTTCTAACAAGTAGTACATGCTTGGATAACTGTGCAGTCATTTAACTTTGCTGATGGATATTAACTTCCTTTATAAGAAATTCAGATTATGTATAAATCTGATAATGATGATTCATAGCACTTCTAGGAGATGGTAATTTATTTCCATTCAGGAGCAATTTTTTTTTTTTAGACTACTTAGAAATATAAGTCTTTGGAAATCAGAAGTATTTTGAGGAAATTACACTGTAACTGAAATATTCAGAATAAATAGTTCTCATAGCTTTTCAGACTCTTCCTTGAAAGTTTAAAGAAATTTTAACATTCCCATTTCTTTATAACCCCTCAGAAAAAATATAACATTTTTAAATAATCTAATATTAAAATATAAAGTCAAAATTACAATATCTTAAGCTGTTTTCAACTATAGAGGTAGCCTAGATTGCAGTGGTTGCTTAGGTAAAACACTGAGATTACTAATGAGTAATTTTAGTTCTTCGGCACAACCAAATATATTCTTTTAATTTCTACTGTATTATGTTACAATGAAATAGAAAAAATAAGAAGAACAAATATAGTCATTCAACTACGGAGCTGTTTTAGCAAAATATGACTAATGCTGAAGGATACACGCTTGCTAAGGTTTAAAGGTACATAGAACATTTGTACATAGATTAAAGAACTTACTGAAAAGCAAACAAATTGCTTTAGTTGCTTTCTCTACTTTCTGGAACTGTATGTTTTATTTTATATTGAAATATCTGCTTCCTGGGGAAGCCAAGTCTATTGAGAGGCCTTTTATGTGTCTGAAGACCTGTATTAAGAATACTCTCTTTTTTGGTCAAACACATCTAGTTCTTTCACCGAACCTTGTTGGCCATGATTTTCAAAAATCTGTCACTTGCTGTTCAATAAAGTGCCCTGATATATGCTATCCCCTTACTGGCACAGAGTGGAGCAGAAGGAGGCCACTACTGAGAATGAGGAAAATACCCCGCTGTGCAAAATACATTATTTGCAACAAACTTAGGAAGGCCATATTTTACCTTGAAAACAATCCATGATTTTATCAATTCTACTCATTTTACTTGCAAAATAATTAGAAACGAACTAGTGTTTTATTCTAAAATTAAATGCTCCAGTGCTGGCAATTAAGTGAGATTTTAGTGAACAAACACAAAGACATTTTTAATTTCCAAAGTGAAAATTTTATAGTTCTTATTTGTACAAACTAAACAACTTTTTTTTTTTTTTTTTTTTTAAATTGTGATGCCTGATGTAAAATAATTGACTGACACCTGATTTTCAGGGAAAAATATAGCAAAAGTAAGGACTGCTAGGTTACAAACAATCACCGGTCATTTTCCTTTGGAGACAGACCCAAGTTCCTTTGATAACCGATGTGACTGAGTAGGGCGTCAGCACTACAGTGAGGGTGGCTTCATACTGGAGGTATTGTCTTATGATCAGTGTAACTTTGTCCAGTGGAAAAGTAGCACTCCTGAGCTAATTATTCCATTGGCCCAAAGACATCCTGCTCTCAGGAGAATGTAGTATGTGTTCTAGAGGTTTTTTGGTGTTTTTTTTTTGCTGTTGAAAAGGACAGTCTGTAATGAAAGTGTTCTCTTCAAACATAGGCAAAGTTTTATAGATTTAAACTTGCTCTTGTGCTTGCCTTCAAGTCCAGGGGAGTTTGCATTCTCATGCCACATTATAGTTCATGGTGAAACTTTCCTCCTTTCCTTCCTCTCCTATCTCTCATATGCTAAAGCTGTCAGTAGTGAAAGGGTTTGAATACTGTCATAGACACAGCGACAATAAACTATAGTCCCCATAGAAATGTCTTCTACTTTGTGTGGGTGACTTTCAAGATGTGTGGTTTTAGTTCTGGTTCTGATTTAAAACAAACAAAAAAAGATTATTGACATATTTTCTATGGATTTTGAGACTGTCAGTGTATTAAACATCCATCCTCAATAAATAAATTCAAAAGGTGTCTCCAGAAATTCAGTCGAGGGTTAGCCAGTTCTTTGGAGCTTGAGTTGTGGTTGAGCTTAGCCATGAGTTCTTTGGTGTGTCTAAATTGTGTAGCTTCTAAGCAAGAGGTTTTAGAAGTTCAAGTGGCTAATTTCAAAAGCATTGGTGAGGGATGGTTTTCAGTACTGGTTTTATCTTCAGTAGTCTACATTGTAGTAATACACTGAATTTTATTCATTGTAAAGGGTCACGTCTTACATGTCTGTTTCAGCACAAGTATTTGTTAATTTTATCTAGTGTTCTGACTTCATCAGTGTCTTAGAACAAGATATTTTGAAAGCTCTAATACTTATTCCCTGTAAAGATGTAATAATTTGTTCAGTGTTGAGAATAAATAAGGTGGTCATTGAATGGGTTGAAGTATGAGCCTGATTTCTTTTGTTATCTGCAGATAACAGAGCACACCTTTTATCTCCATTAATTTTAGATTATCAAAACTCCGACTTTTGCTAGCTTGTTTAGTTCAAACTGCATGTAGTGGCCACGGATGTGTTTTGTTCGAAAGAAATATCGTAGTCAAGACTTTTATAAAACAATATAATCTCTGGCAGGAAAGACCAGAAACATAAAGAAAAATGATGACATGAATTGTTACAACAGATATTAGAAAGTGCTTTTCAGATCCACCAAATTTTCTTAATGAATACTGATATGTGTTTGCATATATATGCAGAGTAATGCAGTCTGGCCATAACTTGCTGCAGTAAATTAATATATCCAGTGACATGCTCTAATTAAACCAAACCTTGTGACCTTCTCTGATTAGGATTTGCAATAAATTCCATGGCTTATGGACCACTAAACATAGTAACAAATATAATAAAGAGAATCTATTATAAACCTACCATTTGAAACATTACAACTTGATGAAGCTTTTAATTGGCATATTCTGATTTCAGTTGGAAAGCTTAACATAATTGTGGTAGCAGAAACTACGATCAACTAGTTGCAGCCAGGGCATTGAACGTTCTTCAGAAGATACACTTATAATTTCAGGGCAAATAAAGCTAGGCAGGCAGAATAGAAAATTAATTACTGAAAAATTGTGGTGAGTTTTTTTAATTATCTTCAAAATATTTGCAAATATAAAGACCTGCTTTTTGAACAACACCACATGTACTATACTAGTCATTTAGAAAATCTGTGACAATGTGATGTTTTGCCCCACATTAATTTGACTTGTAGTGTAACTTATTGTAATCCAAGAAATATTTGAATATAAGAACAGATGTCTTTAACAGAATGTTATAGGTTCATTTAAAGCCGTTTTTTTTTTTTTTCCGGCTGGGGGTGGGGACGGGCGAGCACGGGGACGGTCGGCCGGCGCAGGTCTGGAGGATCGCCACCTCTGCCGCCCCTCCGTCTCCCGGGCGTGGTCCACCCGGGGGATTCAACCTGGCGAGTTGCGGTTGGCCGGCGCGAGTTCGGCGAGCCTCCCGCCTCTGCCTCCCTCCGTCCCCGGGCGTCCACTTACCGGGGACGAGCAGGGCCAGAGCGCAGGGTGGCGCGGAGAGGAGCCGCTGGGCGCCGGTTCTTGCGGCTTGTCCCCAGGCCGGCGCTTGTGCGGGGGCGCTCCCTCCGCCCTTCTCCGTGGGCCAGAGGGGGCGGTGCCGGGG
>VYZS01079911.1:7454-19626 GCA_013400695.1 Neodrepanis coruscans | reverse complement strand
TCCCTGCCTTCAAAGGAGTCAAGTTTCTCTGAGTTTTGTAATGTCTGCTCTTCAGTAAGAGAAGTGTTTGTCTACCAGCTTCTGAGTAAACACTTTAACAAGCAAATTTTAATATGCAAACACATTTTCATGCAAGAATTTTGTTATTAATAAAAAATTATAGTATCATTATAGTGGTAAACCTAATTTTATCAATGTATGTGAGACAGATGGTTTAATGGATTTGGCTGGCTAAGAATAAATATTTTGCCCATTAATAACAGTGACAAATATGTGCAGCACCTATAATCAGATTCTGCAATTTACACGTCAGAATCTTGCATGAGGAAGAAAAATATATACCTGGTGTAAACAAAGTAGCAGTGATAGTCTTGCTGGAATGAGAGAGCACACAGGCATTTGAAACATATTTCAAGTAGCACAGTATGGACTCTGGATCTCTTCTTCAGTAATTGTACTTCAGAAAACAAATCAGCAACAATATAGTTACAAAACCCTAGAACATGAACTCACACCATGAGTCTTTTTGCCATGCAGAGCTAACCTGGGATTACTGTGAATTCTCTGATATAAAAGTAGTAAATACAGAGCTGTGTGTTCTAAGTGCACCTGGGATGCATCTACAACAGGTGTTGGACAATCTTGGTCACCTGCCCCACCCCTCCCATTTTCCCCCCGTCACTGAAATTAAATTCACAGTCATTCCTATACAGACTTATACTCCTTAAAAGTTAATAAGAATGCAGAAATAGGAAATTGCAAGAGGAACTCAAAAATCAAGTAGTCAAGATCTAGTAAACACCAGCAAACATGTGCCTGGACACTACCTCTGTGCTGCATTTGACAAAGCTTGTGGGCAAATTAGATTTTAAAATATTTCCCTTAAATTTACCATCTCTTTTCCTTGTTTTCTTCCTGGATTGTCAGGACAGCTGCATGTGTACCCTGATTTAAAGACTGAACTCACTTGCTCATACATAGATGTCTCATGTTATCAGACATACTTCAGGGTATCTCATCTCCAGCTGCTACTTCAGGAGGTCACAGGTTTCCAACAGGTGTCCTGTTTGCCAAAAATACCTGAATGCTTGTTGTATCCTAGTGTACCTCAGACAGCACTTATTCATCTTCACTCAAAAATTAAAATGTGAGCAATTAAGCCTTAAGTAATTTTCTTTAGTGGGGAGACAAATATTGTGGATTCATTCTGATGATTCCAACAAGGACCAGCCAGCTAAAAGTTAGGCCTAGCAATACGTAGTAGTTAATTTCTTATATCCATAGCAATAAATACAACATTCATAATTTATAAACCTATATAGGATTCTCAACTTTGCTACCTATTAACCACAAACATGTCTTAGACTATAGCTTAAATTATGATACAAGAAAATTTCCAATGGATATATTGTCTGCTTCCAAATCTCTTTGACTGACAATGTTTACCTTCAGCTTTCATACTGTTCATCTGGAACATTCTCTAAGGGAAACTTAAATATTTAGAAAATTGCAAAGAAGGATGTTACATTTCAAAATTTGAAAAATCGATACTTTGAACAGCCCTAGAAATTAAAAGAAGTCAATAAACAATGTTTAACAGGGTACAGAAAATATTTAATAACATGGGTTTGGGCTCGATAAGAACAAACAAGAGCTGAGCCTAATTGTTCCTGTTTCTACAACAGAAATCAAGCAGCAAAGGAAAAAAATGGATATTGGGAAGCAAATATAATATGCTGAATTTATTATAGTTTAATGTTTATATGTGTGTGTGTGATATCTTCAAAAATAAGACTAAAGTGTGTAATCAAGTAGCATTACTGTTTACCAGCATGTTTTACAGTCTTATACGGAATACTGTTTTCAGAACAGTGTCACTTACTTGTTATTGCACAGATACTCCTGTACATTTAAAGAAATATTAACATGTGCTTGCAAATTTTGTATAATACTATTTATATCCTGACGATGTGGAAAAATATCAGTATTTTTCTGTAGAACACTTGGTTTATCAAAAGTATATTAATTGCTCTTTTCAGAAAATGGGAGCATTTGCATATCTATGGCAAGGTGTCAGTTTAAGACATATCAAGTCAAGCTATGTGAGTCATACCATGTCAGAATACAAAGCACAAAGTAACTTTAAGTAAATGCTGCAATCTGACATTCTGTGTCAGAAAGAGCCTACATCATTACCAAGGTAATTCAATCTATGACAATTTCATTATCTAAAATTTTCAATGCTGAAAAGCCATGTTAGCTATGGATTGCAAAGGTCTCTTCTAGTCTGAAAGCCTCTGTTTCTTTAGTGCAATATTGTAAGTGATTTACATGTCATGCTCAGACCTACCCTTGCACGGATGGAGTAAAACTTTCATTTTACAAACAAACTAGTTACAACAAAACATATAACATATATCATAACATTTTTCGTACATGAAAAATTCTCAGTATCAACAATGGAACAGTGGGAAATATGTATTGAAAAAAAAACCCAAACTGATCAATTGTGTATAGTTAAATATAGCCTTGCATTAATAAACCAAGAAAAGATTCACCCAGCCTTGTTTGGGGCACTTAACTTTGGCTATTTTAGGTGCCTACAGCCTGTTTAAAGAGTCTCTAAGGCATATAAAATTCATTTAGAAATCTAAAATCTTAGTAACTTACTGTCTTCCTTAGGCCCCATTGCCTTTAGAGGAAATAGGCCCCTAATTCAGCCACCTAGATAGATGTTTAAACATTTCCTAATACCTTTCATGGTTTTTTTGGTCCTGAAGGAAGATATTTGTCTTCCTAATAGCAAAGTTATTCATTTTTATAAATGTGAAATACTGTAATATATAAGAATAGTCATACTCAAACACATCCCATTTGGCATGATTCGAACAAAAATGCCTTTCTGCATGACTTTGAGGACCTTCTGAGACAATGGGTGCAGAGTATATTGCAAATTTTAGATTCTACTTTTCTCCAGTTAGACAACCAAGTTAAAAAACTATGTACTTAAAAAAAAAAAAAAACAACAAACCTGTACCTGGGAATATGTCCCAGTTTAGGACAATATTAGGTTTATCAACGGACGAGAGACGTATAGAATATATATGGGGAGGGGGGAATGTGAGTATGTATGGGTGTAATTGCTATGTTACAGCCAGCAGAGGGCGCTGTGTACCAGCTGGGAGGGGTCCGAGGGGTGACACACACACACACCACGTGTAAACCAAGAAGGGGAAAAAAAAAAATAAAAAATGGAGGGGCACTGTCTTCCCGGACAAAAAGAAATCCCCCCCTCGCTGTGGGAAAGGGCTAGCAGCGCCTTGCTCAGGGGCCGAAGGGGAGGAGGGGGGCCCCCGAGAACACAGGAAAGGCTTAGAGGTGGGCCAGGATCTCTGTGGAGGGGCTACAGTGTTCCAGAGTCTGTGGCATCTGTTAAGAGGTTCTTCTAAGGGGTCTTCTCAGGTAGAAAAAACAGTGATGACCTTAGGAAATCTGTGGGGAGAGGTAGGAGACAACAGGGTCCGTGTTAGTCCCCTGGGCAGGCAGTGCTGAGGAGGAGCACCCTGCCTCCTGCTACAGAGCCCAGGAAAAAGAGGGCAGGCAGTCCTTTTCTCAGGTTTTTATAATCCCGGTTCCTTCCCAGAGAACCCTGCAGGGCCCAAAGGGCTGATGGGAAACTGAGGCACAGAGGTATCTCCTTGTAATCCCGGGCCACTCCAGAGGTGCCACCCCCCTTCCCAGATATCCCTGTCTTCCCCAGAGGCTGATAGGAGACCGAGGCAAAAGGCACCCCTTTTCCCAGCTCGGCTGACCCTGCCTCTTAACCAAAAACTGGGGAGGGGAAAAGAGTTATTTTCCTTTTGTCTTCCTCTCTGGTCTGAACCAAACCACCACAGAAGATCATGGAACAGATCATCCCAGAAGCTATGCTAAGGCACATAGAGGACAGGGAGGTGATTTGAGACAGCCAGCACAGCTTCACCAAGGACAAGTCCTGCCTGTCCTGACCTTCTGTGATGGAGTGACTACATCAGTGGACAAAGGAAGGGTCGCAGATGACATGGTCCCCACAACATCCTTCTGTCTAAACTGAAGAGAGATGTATTTGATGCATGGACTGTTAGAGATGGATGAGGAATTAGTTGGATAGTCACATCCAGTGGGCAGTGATGAACTCTTCAGAGTCCTAATGGACATTAGCGACAAATAGTATCCCGCAGGGAACTCATACTGTGACAAGTGTTATTTAATATCTTCATTAATGACTTAGACAAAAGAATCAAATGCACCCTTGTGAAGTTCGCAGATGACATAAAGCTGAGTGGTATGATTGACACACCTGAAGGATGGGATATTATCCACAGGAATCTGGGCACATTTGAGAACTGGGTCCATGGGAACCTCGTGAGGTTTAACAAGACCAAGTGCAAGGTGCTGCAACCTAGGTCAGAGTAAACCCTGGTATCAATACCAGCTGGGGAATGAACGGATCTAGAGGACTGCTGAGGAGAAAGACTTGTGGGTGATGGTGGATGAAAGTCTGGACATGAGCCGTCAAATGTGCACTTGCAGGTCAGAAAGCCGATAGTATCCTGAGCTGCATCAAAAGAAGCATGGCCAGCATGTTGAGAGAGATAATTCTGCCCATCCACTGTGGAGAAACCCAGCCTGGAGTACTGCATCCAGGTCCAAGGTCCCAGCACAAGAAGGATATTGGCCTGCTGGAGTCCAGAGGAGGGGACCAAGATGATTAGGGGGATGTACACCTCTCCTGTGAGGAAAGGCTAAGAGAACTGGGATTGTTCAGCCTTGAAAGAGGTTTCAGGGAGACTTAATTGCTCCTGAAGGGAAATTGCTCCTTTCAAGAAACACTGAGAGTGTATGTAGTGATAGGAGAAAGGGAATTGCTTCAGACTGAAAGAGAGTAGGTTTAGATTAGATGTTAGGAAGAAATTCTTTCCTATGAGGGTAGTGAAGTACAAAAACATGCTGCCCAGAGAAATTGTGGATGTCCTTTCCCTGGAAGAGTTCAAGGCCAGGTTGGACGCAGCTTTGAGCAATCTAGTCTAGTAGAAGGTATTCCTGCTCATGGCAGGAGAGTTGGAAGTAGATGATCTTTAATGTCCCTTCCAACCCAAATCATCCATGATTCTGTGATGATCCTACAACAATATCTGATCGTGGTTTTTAAAATCTTGCTTTCGGCAATTTTTACTAATCCACCTATTTTAGAAAGAAAATTCCTGGGAAACTTTCGCAAAGTCTCTTATGAAGTAAAATTTGAAGACAATTGTCCTTATAGAATAATCTTGACTTGAGAGAGAAAAAGATATGACATTCTTCCCGAACTTTACTTGCTTGCTTTTTGTTAAATTGGTTCCACAGATTATGTGGATTATTTATTTTTTTGTTGGTTTGCCCACTTTAGTATAAGTTGCCAGAAATTTGGTTTTTTGACAGTGCTTCATAAAGTCTGAAGACCTGTATGAATCCAACAATACAAATCAATCTAAAGGACAGTCCAGATAGCAAGTATATGTTTTAGGAAATTTCTAATCTATGAGCACAAAGAGTTTAGAAATTGCAGCATGGACAAAATCCTTGAAAGTTAAAAGTGTAACTACACTGTTGAAGTGTAGTACTTCCCAAGTCTGTGTAAGACTAGCATTAGGCAGAGAAATGTAGCTGTAAAGTACTGCTCAGGAGACCTGCAATGACTGGTTTAACAGTGTTAGAGTTCCCAGGAAAAAGTGAAAGAATCATACTGGGCTAAAGCTGACTGACTTTTTTTTTTTTTTTTTTTAATGAGAGATACTTAGAGGTGACAATTATAATTAATTTCTCTTGTTCATTATTTAGGCTATTGTCAGGTTCTTGACTCCCTTATTATGACAACCAATTCACATGCCTCGTATCCCACGGCAGACTGTACTGTTATAATCCTGTTTCTTTTTAATAGTTTAAAAACTAACTGACTCTTTTATCTGGGTACATTTGGTACATGTATCTATATCTTGTACAAACTTGTTGTCCCGTTGAGTGATGTTTACTCCCACTGACGTCTGCTGTGATAAGATGGAATGAGTCACACTAGGTGTTTGTAAAGGTTAACAAGTAATATATTCAGAGTTGCAGATAAATCGCTATGTCCTTCTACATGGCAGATACTGCAGAGCAAATTGCTGAGAAATGCCTAAAAGTAGGTAAATAAGTAGGTAAATAAAACAGCTTAAAACAAATTTGAAGGTGCACATTCACAAAGCTGAGCATTATCTCTGCCCGAAACAGTGACACTGAATGACCACTGAATACTACTTCATTGTTAAGAATTTGGATACACCACTTGCATAAAAACACTTTTTTAGCATCTTGTCACTGTGTGCTGCAGTGTTAAACAAGGTTCACATCCTGCTTTTGCAACTTTTACGCTGTGCCAGATCTGCATCCTCTGTAGAGGATATACTAGCCAAGACAAAACAGCGTAATGGCTATGCTGTAGCTCCCTGCCCCTCTGCTATGAGAGACAAAGAGAAAGTCAAAATATACTGGGAGTTTTTCTTTCTTTTTCTTTCCTTTCTATCTTTCTTTCTTTCTATACCAAAGGAGCCAAGGAAATCATTGATAATCCCATGAAGGATTTGGTAACTCAGTATATTGTATCTGTCCTCAAACATCACTGCAAAAAGGTTTTAGCACAATTTGGAGGTTTAGTTAGGCCAGTTTTCGGAGGCCATGGAAATGTGATGGTTTTGCTGCAGTCACTGCAGGTGACTGCACAGATTCAGACTGAAGATATAACCAAGCCAAATTTTTGCTCTTACAATCTTATTCTGTCAACAAAATGTTTTCCTCAGGTTCCTACAAGTATGTTTTCAATTCTCCTTCCTACAAGAAATCATATAGTTCTGACACCAGAGTAAAAGTTGATTAATTCTGTCCTTGTGTTTGCTGTATTCATTAATGAAGTAGTAGCTCTAACTCTCCTCCATCCTTTCTTGACATGGGAGTAAAAGATATATAGTCAAGGCTGTGGATTTTCTATGCTGATGTAATGGCCCATAGAAAATTATTGCTAACTACTAGGCATCTGTTCTGCAAAGCAAGGTCATCGGTAAATCCTGAAGTAGGAATATTTACTCTGCATTCCCATATGTTAATTCTAATACACTCAGTACCTTGAGCTTCTTATTTGCTGGGTCTGGACAAGTTCCTGTGCAGTCTGTGGAAGTTCTATATCATTCTATAGATGTTTCTATCACTGAGTCTGTCTAAAATTGTTTTTCAGAGGCACTCATTTGCTCTATTGATTGGACAGAGCATCCATCTGTTTAACTAAGGTGCTACAAATCAGGAGCAGACCGCTTATCTGTCATTGTAGTATTTGCTTCAGGTGAAAATTCTACATTTCAAAATGCTGATTATACTGAATATAAAAGCTTTTACTGTACGTTTATAGCATTTATTGTAACAAAACCTTCTGGCTGAATCAAGCATTATAAATCTGTACATGAACTACCCTGAACATTATGATTTTGTGAGACTTGTTGAAGATATAAATGGCCACCAGTATGTAACTTGAACTAGCTTCAGGTTACCAAGATAAAAGGAATGGTAGCCATCCTTTGGACAGTTTTGTGACTAGATAGTCCTGGTGTTGCTTCTGTTCAATCTGTCTTTATAACTTTAACCAGCTTAAGCTGGTTCCTCATCAATGACTTACAAACGATGTGACATTTCTTTCATAGAACACAAGTGAATTTATATATTAAACTTTACAAAAACAACTATTTTTGTAGTTTCAAAACTTCTATCTTTTTCTAACTGTTTATTATATAATATTACAGAATGAAACTATTGTGGTAATAGTTTAATATGACCCCTGTGCTTTTTTATATGGTTTTTACACAACACAAATAATGTTTCTACAAATGTATTCATGTTTATTTTTTTAATATTAAAAATAGACATTTAAGAATTTTTATCATGAACATGCAATGGAGTCATCTATGGCAAATATAAATTAAATAAATAATTCTTTAGTTATTCTTAAGAAGACAAATGTAACTGGGTTACTGTCCTACTGTAAAATACTGGAGTGATATAGCATTTATAATATCTTATAAGTCACTAATGCAGTCCCTTCTTCTTCCATAGAATCATCCATTCTTTTCATTTGCAAGTGCTTCCTTGCCATCAAATACACCTTGTGCTACTCCCCCAGCGCTCTGATTCTAAGAAGGATGAATTGTTCTACGTGACTTGAATTTTTCCAGTACAGTTAAAAGTGTCACCTTTTGGCACATTATTTCATGAGATAGAGATTTCTAAAACCTTACAGAATATGCTAGAAGAGCATCTTTGAAGGCCTGTCCCTGTCATACTCTTCCTGACTCATCACAGACAAGATCCTTGAATAGATGGTTCTTCATCGTTCTGAAAGTAAACATTTCAGACTTGCCTTATTTCAAGAAACCTTGATTTTGTACATTTGTTTAATATTTTCAGAAGTACACAAGCTCTACTTTGGAGTGTGACTTCTATATATTAGTCCTTAGTGACATGCAACTATCTAGGTGTTTCAACACATGATAAATACCTTAGATTTTTGAGAAAAAAAGAATCTTAAAGAAGTGTTGCAAGTGCTGTCCATGGGCAGAAATGTACCAAGTAGGGAAAAATGAGGAAAGGGAAGGAAATCTTCTACTGTTGACTAGTTTACTGTTTCACTAGGAAAGTAATAGACTGTAAAAGAGTTTCATTTTCTTGCTTTTCTTATATGAAGAAAAAAAGAGAAAAACTAGGTCAGTTAGATACTTAGTGTTTAAATTACTTTCTACAGTTGAGCTGTGTTACTGAAAAGACAGCCTTTTTTATTTTTTTTTTAATCACTTCATTTCCATATCCTATTAGTTAAAAAAAATAAGCATATGCCAGCCAGGTAATTCTGTTAACTGCTAACTTACGGCAAAACAAGATTTAAAGCTCTTTAGCAAGATCTATATTCTACAGCCAGGCATGAGCTTGTTCCCACAAGTCTAGCAGTTCTTCACAGTATACCAGAAAAGGCACTATGTTGACCACTGTCACATGCCATCTAAAGTAAAGGTGGTGGTACTCAGGTCAACATTTCTTCTTTAGTATGTGCATTAAGTGTTGCCAACATAGAGGTCACAATGTCTAGAAATAAGCACCCGAAGAAAACAGCAACCTCAGCCAGGAGAGGCCTAAGTGTTACTTAAAATAACATCCACTTTTCAGGGGAGCTTCATAGCTCTGGACTGTACTTTCTCTTCATCTCAATTCTCTATCCTTCTCGCTATTCCCCATCACATCATATTTAATCCCTTGTCTCTACTTAACACCTATTCATAAAAGTAATGTTGGGTCAAAGAATATTGTTACAACTGCCTTGGTCCCTAAAATCAAGATTATAATAGAGAATCTTCCATAGTTAGAGAGGATGATGAACTCAGATTCTAAAACAGAAGCTAACAACCAAAATACTTGCATCAGCTCATGAAACTGGATCTAAATCTATCATCAAGGGCAGTCAGAAAATCGAGTTTCTCCAATATCTACCCCTTCAGAGCAGAACAGAACACACTCTTACAGAGCAATCTTCTAGATCTAATCAAAAGAAACAGAAAATCATCAAGGGGAACAAACAAAGAAATAAAAAAAATCTACGTTATTTCAGAAACCTGACTTCACTTGATGTTAGAGTGAGTAAACAGAACCTCAGATTTTCCTGTCTGAGAGCAGAATGAGTCTCAATATAAAAAAATAAATACACTTTCAACTTTGTTGCTGAAAAGACAAAACTATTAAAGTCATTAGAAATCTGTTAGCATCACAGTCCGAGATAAGAGATAAAGGTAAAACCATACCAAAGTCTTCTGACAGGGTGATTCCAGATTTTGTAGACACACACTTTGGCTTGCCTATTTGGGGAGACAGTTGACTCCATAAATGAAAAAGCAAAAAAATAAAGAAAAAGAAATTGACATTTTGCATTACCAGTCTGGAGGTAGAGAACTGAAATAAATTATCTGTCTTCCAGAAAACACTGTCTCTCATTCTTATCCTCAGCACAGTTGTGCTTGTCATATTCACTTTATTTTTTGGTGTTTTGTAGTTTTCTGTCGTTCTTGAACTTGTGCCCTGGAACTACTAGCTACAGAGCTTAATCCTCAATCCCCCAGGTAAAAGANAAAAAAAATCCAGGAAATATACGGAGATGAAAAGAAGTTTCAGTGACCTAACTCTGTCATCACTGGCTCATCACTTTTTTGACTATTTACAATTTTTGTCAAGATTTTTTTCTGTATTTTTACAGAAAATTATTTTATCTGTATTTCATGACCAACTCTCAATAAATATCACTACTATTATTGCTAATTTTGACATTATCATCTGCTCCTCTCTCTATTTTCTTTTTCTTCAGTCCCTAAACATACATCTAGGAGACACAGAAACAGAATGCCTTATTACTTTGCCTCTAAGGGACAGTTTGTGAGCTAACATAAAAGCTAAATCAAATATAGTTTTTAATTTACAACTGTTACCTGTAAAGAATAGCAGCTATTAATGTATCTAATTAAAAAAATACTCAGTTTTTATGTAAGCTTTTGGTGAGATAATCTTTCTCTTTACTTATAACTAACAAATAAATTTTTAATTCATAACACTTATTTTTATGTACCCATAATAATAATATAAAAATTAAAATAAAATACTACCCAAAACATAGTCTTCTGTTTACCAGATGTACTTTGTGGAAAGGAAAACATTTATATTGCACTGATTATATGAACATTCATAAACAAAATACAGTAACTCAAAAACCTTCATCAGTCTTTGGCCTTCCTTTTGTGTAAGATAGTGGCCATACCTCCATATCACTTAACTACCGCATTTAAAAACCTTTCTAAAAATATATATTTCCTGCTTTGAGTAATGGTGTACAAAACCAATCGACCAATCCACCTAAGCAGTTTAACATTTTAAGTGAAACAATCAATTAGAATGACAATCTGTTATTCATCCATAAAATTTATTAACTAATGAAAAATGGATATTTCTCCATAATATTACAGTCACACTTTCCAGTGAGAGGCTTAAAACAACTGGGCCTTCACAACCTTTAGATACAATTAAATATGTGTATGGCTAAATCAGCAGTAACTGAAGTATTTGAAGTCTATCAGAGTTGAATGAAATAACTCCATAACTAGAAGCCATGAATAAAATGAAAGAAGACAAAGACTTAATCACTAGTCAATTCCTTTGTGAGCAGAGATAAAAAAACTCTAGTTATTTGACAGCTTTTATTTATCTAAAAGCTAGAATTAAGAAGTATACATTTTATACAGACATGCCTTCAATAGATCAGGGAACCTATTCCTTCATGTATATGTTTCATAAAGCAGTATTCATAAAACATGGGCAATGATACTGAAAATGGAAAAGAAAATATTTTGTGTAAAGGCAGATTCAGAGTCAATTTCCTGTACCAGGAAACAATTTTACTGTATTTGATTTAGAACCGGATAAACAAATTCCGTCAGGGTGTCTACATGACTATTTTACAAGTCACGAAATCCCTACAAAAGACCTTAAGAAGGTTGTGGTAAGAATACAAATATCCAGATATAATTTATGTAATAATAAGCTTTCAGCCTCATGACGTTTTAAAAACACTATTTTAAGACATTTCTTAGAGTTTTGTTCATTCTCTTGACAGACAAGTCAAGTATTGAAGGAAGAAACAAGTAGCATGAACCTGTTTGAAATAGAATGTCATGCCCATAACAATGCAGCACAATAAAACAGCACACCTGTAAAAGCATTTGCTTAGCTAGCAATGCACTGATGGGCCATTACTCATAACAAAAAAAAAGCACCTTTGAAAAATGTTTCTGCTTTAGGAAAGGGAAGAGCAGCCAAGCAACAGAGAGGCATCTGCTGCAGACTGGAAAATAATTTCTCCCTTGCTTCAGGCAGTGTGTATCTCAGGGTGGGAGCCAAGGATTGGGAAATGTCTTAAGAATCTACTGCTCATAAAAGGAACTTTCATCCTGAACTTGAGATACATTTACTTCAACTCTGAGCCATTTTGTTGAAGAGTTCTTGGGCTTGGTCATCTGCACTGTGTTAACTGAGGACATGAAGT
>VYZS01079910.1:0-10310 GCA_013400695.1 Neodrepanis coruscans | reverse complement strand
GGAACCGGAGAGCGGCGGCGATGGGGAGCGGGGTGGGTGAGAGCCGCGGGGGTAGCGCTGTGTTCTCCGGGGTGGGAAAGAGCCCTGGCGTCCCGATCACAAAGGCAGCGCAGGTGTGGGGTTGCTCATCAGTTGATGCGAGATTGTGAAGCGGAGACAGAGAAGCGCAAGAGGAAGAGCAGTGAAATGCTGATAAATAACCTTGGGGGTTTCAGGGTGTTTTCTCCAAAAAGGGGGAAGATAAGCAACACGGTGGGGTGGAGGGAACAGCCCCATAGAAGACACCCAGACCGAGATGAGAGAGCAGAGCCGGCAGCAGCGGGGAATCCATCCCTCCCACTCATGGGAAGACAAACACCAGTTCAGGAATGTAACTGGGGTGGGGATGACCCCAAAGAGCAGAGCCGGCAGCAACAGGGAATCCATCCCTCCCACTCATGGGAAGACAAACACCAGTTCAGGAATGTAACTGGGGTGGGGATGACCCCAAAGAGCAGAGCCGGCAGCAACAGGGAATCCATCCCTCCCACTCATGGGAAGTCAAACACCAGTTCAGGACTGTATCTCACCCACAGCACAGCCCCAGTACAAACTGAAGGCCTCTGGGGTTGAAGGTTAAATAGAGCTCCCGGCCGAGGGTGTGAATGTGAGCCCCAGATGAGGCTTATTGGCCCAATTAGTGCACTCCCAGTCCTGGCATCCAGTATCTCCATTGCTGGTGATGCATCCAGAGTAGTGGAGGTCGTTTGAATATCATATGCCAAGCTGAATTTGCAGGGCTTCCCAATAGAAAATATGGTATTTTATTCAAAATCTAATCAAAATTTACTCTGGAGTTAGTGAGTTATATGAATTACTTCATCAAAGCTAGGCCAGGCAGGCACTAAAGCAGAAGGAACAGAATGAACTTATTACAGACAATGATGACTCCAGGTCTGAGTTTTGAAAGGCAGGGGAATCAGTGAGGAATGTATTACCATATGTTTAAGAAGAGATTTCAATAGCACCAATCAAGGCATTAGCAGCAGCTATAGGGACAAATCTAAGTGCATTAAAGCTGTTAATACAGCTCCTGCCTACCAGTCCTGCTAGCTCATTTGATCAGAGGAGCAAGTGGCATCTGTGAATCAAAATCTGCTTCCATATTTCCAGGCACAGGAGCTACCTAAAAGTGCTGAGAGCTGCTTTCTTTTCATTTGAAGAATGCAAGGAAAAATTTAAAGGAGGAATAGAAATACAATCTCAACTCTGTGCTATGGTCACCTGAATGTCTCTTGTTTCACTACATCTTCGAAGCATAATTATGGGAGACACAGGCCTGCAGTTTGGAGAGAAGATCCCTTTCTGCAATGCTCTCCTCTGTCTTTTGTTATCTTCACCAGCACACTAGACTTAAAACCCTTCTGCTTTTAGTGCTTTGAGATCTACCTATGAGGTGCTGAGCAAAGCAGTCATCATGCCCATATCGCCTTTGTGCACCTTTCTCCATGCTCATCTGTATTCCAGCTTCCTCTGCAGACAGTGTGAACCCCTCATACCTGCACAGCTCAGCACCACCTGGAGGTCACATCCTTTCAATGCTCCTTTTGTGCATTTTTTTTGCAGGCTGTCTCCCTCCTCCCTCTTTACATACCTGTGGGACCAGCCCTGCTCAAGTCGTTCTCTGCTGCTGTCTGCCAAAGAGGGGCTTGAGCTGAGTGCATCATCCCTTGTCTTTGGTGTCATCTGCCTCTCATTTGCCTGCAACATTTTGCTCCTCAGGGCAGGCACAGATTTGTGTCCTGCCACACTCTTTGATTATTGGTTGGGCCCAAACATCCTAAACCAAAACCATCTGCCTTAAAGTGAGACAAAATGCATTGACAGCTGGAAGTCAGATGGACAGTTAAAGGCATAATGTCCTCCAAATGCCTGGAAGAAACTGTTTGTTTTGGCTGCCTATTTAAGGGAAATACAGATTTGCAGTGAAGCTGGAAATTGTTAGTCTGTAAGTGCTCTTCACTGATCAACATGGGCACAAAGATCCTTGGGAGGGACTTGGAGAAGTGAGGATAAGCAAGGAGGAAGGTTCCTGTGATGTTGTAAATAAGCCGAGAATGCAACTGGGAACAAATAAACTCAAAGATTTAGTACCTCCAGAACAGCACGTCTGCGGCTGCTCTGGTGGAAGTGGTTAATTGATTGTTTCCCCAGTGAAGCAGGCTCTGACTGATTGAACCATGGAAAGCTCTGATAGATTTTTCCTGCTGGCTCTTTCTCTTCCCACTAGTCACGTAGCTTATATTTTTTGCCTTCGCTCTTAGGTGTCTAGGTCAGCTTAGGAAGTTAGTTTTTATATACTGGAGCAAGAGGATACACACTGTCCTCTCCTTCTCGTACTCCCTACAGTTTTGTGTATGCCTGTTTGGGAATAAAACCAAACTCCCTGATTTGTGTACGCTGCTCTTTCTGCTCTGTCTGCCCACTGCTTGCTCAAAACAGAGTCCGTGTGCTGGAAGCTCAAATGCACTGGGGAAATAAGCCCTGCTAGTGAGAACACATATCGTGCATAAATCTGCTCAGAGTAAATACAGCATTCCTAAGGGTGAGGAGAGTTGAGCTCCTCCCTGTCTCATACTACCCCTTCCCTGAGCAAAGCTGATGCTGGAACCAGGCAGTTCATAGTTGGCAGAACACGATATTCTCCAGCTCCCAAAGGCAAATGCAGACTTCATCACCCCTGTTCTCCAGGACTCTAATTGATTCCCTTACAAATTCCTCTTGGTCATTCTGCTCAGGCTGGAGGGCAGGAGGTGAGATGTACTGAGCATGGATACACAGAACCAGTGAATAAACACCACTGAAGGGCCTGTGGTCCTGTGGCATTGCATCAGCATGGGGTCATGCTCAGAGACATTGTCTCACATGCCCAAACACACCAAGTACCACAGCTTCACTGGGCATGGGGAGTACTCTTACATAACAATGCGCATTTTAACTTATTTATTATTTCTTGTTGCTTGTTTTGAGGGAATATTGCTGGCTGAAGCTCCGAAGAACCAGGCACAGTATAAACACACAGTGAAAGCCTTTCTCCTCCCCAGGTCCTCACTGTCTAAGTAGCCAAGACAAAGAACAGAAGGGAGTACAATTTTCCTTATACAAGTTCAGGGCATAAAGCAGAGAGTTCTGCTTGGTTTCCCTAGTACTGCATAAGGGAAGTCATCATTGGAGCTAAGAATTGAATGCAGATTTCCTGCCTTAATCTCAAGACTACCTTCTGCTTTTCACTAATAGAAGCAATGTTCTAACCTCAGAAAAATTAAATTTTAAGCCAGACAGACTTTTACTACATCCTTTGTTGGTTGGGATCCAGGCAAGCCAGGAGTGCTCTGGTTTGTGCACAGCCCAACCACATATATGCCCTGGAGCTGTGCTGTGTGCAGGGTCAGTTCACAATGCTCTGCACTTACTTAAACCTGAAACACCATCTAGAAGCAGATATCCTGTTGTTTTAGAGTCACATCTCTCTTACTCCCTCTTTAGCTATCGAAAACAAGCCCACAAAGGTGCTAAATGACTAGTGAGACAGAGCTGAGGATGAGTAATGGGAAGCTGAGCCATCAGCCTTGGGTCCCTTGGGAGCCCTGCTTCTTCTCACGTCTGTCTAGCCAGCATTTTCCTGAGTTAAGAAAACTCAAGGCTTCACAGCACATGCTGCACTCTGGTTTTACTGTTGGCATCTACTAAAATTGGACAAGTTCAGCCCATATTCAGTGGCTTCCAACCCCTGGGAGAGGGAGTGTGGGAATGGGCTTGGCACTCCCCCAGGGTATAACTCAGCAGACCATCCTCCCAAATGTTGGGGTTTGGGTTGAGCTGTTTCTGGCTGCCAGGATGGGTAAATGGATGTTAAATCAGGCTGATTCTTTTCTGATGACTAAAATGCAGACCCAGAGTGATGAAGTGCAGGGTAGTAGTGATTTGCAGACACACGTTGTCTGTTGCAATTTTCAGTCAGAAGCAAAAAGGAAGAGGAAGCACCTGCATATAGAAGGTGCTGTTAAGAGAAAGTACTTGCTTATCCACTTCCCTGATTTATTATAAACACACCAGCTCCCCGAGGGCAGTGCTATTCCCCAGCTCTCCAGGCTGGGAAATGCTAGGCACAGTGAGGAAAAGCTTGAAAGATCTGGGAAAAAGAGAATGGAAGATCAAAAGAAAGAAGGAGACCAAAAATACTGAAGTGTGGGAGGCACAAAAGGAGCAGGAAGGGACTGGAGAGTTTAACCAGTCAAAAGAAGTTTTGCAGCCACAGGCAAGTTCATGAGAGCTGGAGAAATGGACCTGGGCATATCCTGTAGCCTGGAGGAAAAAGAGACACTAAGTAGGAGCTCACATACATGAACAGTCCATCTAGCTCCTCTAAAAGGATTCATAAAAGAAAAGTCCACCTGGAAACTCCAAGAATCATGAGCATTAATGTATTAAAGCACCAGGTTGACAGGCCACCCATGACAAGGGGGTGCAGCTCAGGCAGGTGGTGTCTGTCCTGAGTGGGTGTGAAAACACAGAGGCTGCTTTGGAAACCTGAACCACAGTGTCTTCATTCTACAAACCATTCAGCAGAGCTGACATTTTGTGGCAAATATCCCAAGGGTTTGGGAGAGGGGTTTGGCAGACAGTGGCAGAATAAAAGGATGGAACTGTGCAGACCTTCAGTCCTTTCATTCATTCTCATTCATGGCATTGGCATTGTCACAACAGAAGCAATGCTAGGAGTGACAGGTGGAATTTAGTGCATTTGAATTTTAATCAGCAATTATTGTAAAACACAATAATGCGTCAACTGGTGGGTAATTTAGCTCTGATTCCAAAAATATAGACTCAGCCACTCTAGCTCTGAGTGTCCAATCCCTTTCCTCCAAGCAGACTAACATATAGAAATTTATGAATGATAACCAAGCAAAGTAATGATGGCTGGAGAATTAAGATGGCTCAGAACTACCCGGCCAAATTACATATTAATAGTA
This sequence comes from Neodrepanis coruscans, assembly GCA_013400695.1. NCBI lineage: Eukaryota > Metazoa > Chordata > Aves > Passeriformes > Philepittidae > Neodrepanis > Neodrepanis coruscans. Next base: position 5,298 of record VYZS01079910.1, on the reverse strand, counting down.
TGGCAGCCATCCCAGGCCATGCTTAGAGAGACTCAGCCTTACTTCTCTGACTGACATAGAAAGGGCTGTGTCTCTGCCTGATTCCCCTGTGCACTACACAGGCATATGTTTGTTTGTATGAAAGGAGAGGAAGTGTTTAAATACTGTTGTAATGTCAATATACAGTGCCAAGATTAGGAAGTTCCGCTACCTGTGGGACTAGAACATTTCCTGGAAGGAATACAGAAAATAGAATACTCCATCTCATCTTTCTGATATTCTGAGTTAGAAAATGTAATTTTAACTTTTTAGCTCATCTCATTCCAACACCCTGCCATGGGCTGGGACATCTTCCCCTAGATAAGGTTGCTCCAAACTCCATCCAACCTGGCCTTGAAGAGATGATGGACGAGCCACAGCTTCTGTGGGCAACCTGTGACAAGGACTCACCACCCTCACAGAAAATAATTTCTTCCTAATACCTAATCTAGCCCTGCCCTCTGGCAGTTTGAAGTGATTCACCCTTGTCCTGTCACTCCAGGACCTTGTACAAAGTTCCCCTTCAGCTCTCTCGTAGCCCTTTTAGGTACTGGAAGGTGTTCTAAAGGTCTCTCTAGAACCTTCTCTTCTCCAGGCTGAACAGCCTCAGCTCTCCCAGCCTGTCTGCGTAACAGAGGTGCTCCAGCCCATGGAGCATCTTCATGGTCTCCTTTGGATTCATTCCAAGAGGTCCACGTTCTTATGGTGTCTCCCCAGAGCTGGATGCAGCACTGGAGGTGAGTTCTCACCAAAGCAGAGCAGACAGGGAGAACCTCCCTCAACTCGCTGGTTCTGCTGCAGTCTGTGGCATAAACCTCCCTTAGAGCAGAGACCTCTCAGCAGCTCAGTAAATGGTAATTTAATTTAGTTGTAATGGTAAAATTTGGGTCTTTCAATTGCCAGAACATATAATCATATGGACGAAATGTTCTTCTCTGCAAATGCCTCATCTCAGCATTCCTGCTCCCCTGCAAGATTGGCCCATCAGGGCCATCAATGCTGCCAAAGTTGGTGACTTTCAGACTAATGGCCCCTTTGCTCATACACTCTCAGCCTGAGAGGCAACAGGTTTGTAAAATATCTCTTTTAAATGAGTCTGCTGAGTCTCTAATAAGAAGGGGACAGAAATAATCCTGTCTGTGGATGGCTTTAGTACTTGTAAAAGTTGTAGCAAATGGATTTGCTCCAGCCTTGGATAGACACTGACAGATTTATAGAATGAGGTGATGCAGTTGCAGCACAACTGCAGCTTGGGGGGAGAAATCCTTGCAAGCACTCGAGGGTGCTTCAGATGTGTTGCTGTTTCATGTCTGTGCCTGTGCTGAGGCTGGTCTTGTCCAAAAGGACTTTTGTGTCCCACTGTGTGTTGTGCAAGGCTCTAGAAGCCAGTGGAGAAGGAGAAAATTGCTTTTTCTTCATCTCAAAAGCTAACAACATTTTGGCAAAATGTGTTTGTATGTTTGTGGTACTGCCACAAAAGCCAATTTTACCCTTTTTCTTGTTTAGCCTTGCCTTTTCCCTCCCTCCTTCCTCTAGGCTGCAATAGCCATGTCCCAAAATGAAAGGAACATTCATTTGTCTGCAGTTAGCAGAGGGGCTAAATTTATTATACATTATGCATATTCTTCACGATGCAGCATTTTTTGCTGAACTTGAGAGGAATAATGTTACATAAGAAGCCCCGAACAGATTGTCTAAGAACACTATACAAGACAAATAATTCGAAGCTGTGACTCAAACTGTGTAACTACAAACTGAAGGCAAGACCAATTTTTATCAACCAAGTGATAACACAAGTTTCATCATAATACCCTAAACATTGCATCAGCTTGAAAATAAACAGATATCTCAATAACCCTAACATTTAGCTTCACAACTCTACTCTGTCTTCTGACATAACCAANAATAAACAGATATCTCAATAACCCGTTGTAGTTATCACCAGCAAACTCACATATAGCTTCACAACTCTTCTCTGTCTTCTGACATAACCAGTCCCAAAACCAAAAATAATGTGCTCTACCTTTCAAAATGCCTTATCTATATATGCTATCAACAGACTGCTCCTTCCAGTGTTGTAACTCCTATCTTAAATCTCTAAGTATAGAAAACTATAGAAGGAAATGAAGGGAATTCTGTACTGGGAAGGATGTGTATCTTCTGGAAGTTTAAAATTAAACCAGCATATGATAAAATTCACTACAAGCATGTCTTGGAAATACATTTTTATATTGATTGGTTTAGTACTCTCAGAGTTATTATATTTCTTATCATCTGTCTATAAAGATATACTGGAAGGAGCACTGAAAATCCAGATAATGTTTTCATGTTTTTACAGACACTATATTTCACACCAAGTACTGGAATATATCACTCCATTTTTTATCTCACTAGTCTTGTTTTTATTCCCCTCTTCACATTTAATTTCAACTTTTTTTACATTTGTAGCCTCATGAAATCATTCACCTTTGTCAGTCTGTTTGAAGGCACAGTTGCCAGCATTTCCAATTCAATTTAGGCTGGGTTTCACATTTTTGCCAAGGAGAATTTTTCAAGTTCATCCAGATTGCTTTCAATCTCCAAAATATTAGGCCCACTCATTCAAATACTCAGTAAAAGTACTGTGAAACAGTTTACCATATTTTGCTTTTTCTGCCAAAAATACCCCCTCCCTTTAGAGTTCAGCTATTAAAGTGTTTATCATTATTGCCTGAAAATCTGTCCTTTTTATTTCAATTCTTATCATTAAAGGCTTGATATTCCCCATTTCATGAAGATACTGTGCTCAGTTGCCTTGACTCCACTGCAAAACATCCTCAGTTTGCTTCTGACAAAATGGAGTTGCAGCAGTGATTCAGGACTGCTGAAAAACTGCTTCAATAAAACAGGAAACTTGTCATATGAAAGGAAATATGGTTTGAATGCATCTCAGAGGTCAATAAATCTGCTGCTGGCTGGCTGTAGAGATAACTACCTTGTCTTACAAGGTCCAAGATTGCTTTTAGTTTATTTCAATAAAATTGTGGGGGATGTAGAAATATGGGCAGGAGGTATTCAGTGCTGATAATGCATCAGCACAGATTGTACCAGCTCCTTGTTGGTCTGGGGGACAGTACAATTCCCAGCCCGGATGTTCAAGTTTAGGGATTTTTTTAAAAAAATTGTTAAGCACCGTTTTAGTCTCTTTCTGTCCTGCCTCTCTAAAATTCACATCACTAAAGGAGACAGGGATTTTGTTTATCCAGCAGCATCTGCCCAAGGTCTTACTGGGCTGATGACACACTCCTCAGCATCTGCACCAGCTCACTGGGGTGGTCCAGTGGCTCGAATCCACTTTCATTTTTTCGTGAACAAAGAGCCAAATTTAATTTGTATGTGTGAGGATCGTATGTGTCAGCTCTGGCAGAGACTTACCCCTGCCCCAGGAGATCTCCTGTTTCCCAGGGCTGTTGTGCTCTGTTCCTGTGCAGCATCTCAGCTCCACTGCCTGCTCCACTTTTACCTTGGGCACAGATGTGTTCTTTCTCCAACAGATGCAATGATGCCCTGGGGCAGATCACTTATTGGAGCAGATGCTGATTTTTGCTTTTCACAGCAAAATAAATGCAATGTTGGAGCCCTGGACAGACTCTGGAGGAGGAGCTCCCCCCAGACACACTTCCTCCAGTCCCCAGCCGATGTTATCTGCCCAGTTTCCCTGTGCCAGGGGCTCTAATCCCTAACAAAGGTGTTTTCCATAATGCCAGCAAGTATTACAGTGGCCTACACATCCAAGTGTTTGAAGGAAACGTGAGATACTGACATATGAAGAGATGAGATGTTTAAGTAATTGAAGACCAGCCTTAGGCCCAGATCCTTGAATTCCCTACAAAGTCTCTTAACAATGAATTTTACAGCAGAAACCTATGCACCCTCTCAGCTTTGCCCCAGCTCCAGGGAGTTTGCTCCCATCACCTGGCTGCTGGGGGAGCCACAAGGTGCTGCAGCACTCACTCTGTTGTTCCCACCTTGCTGGGATGGGGCCCTGTCATGGGCAGTGTGGGAGCTCTCATGTCCCCAGGCACATGCCATGGGTGTTACGTGCATTGATGCAATGGAAGAACCTGCCCAGTTCTTCCTCAAGCAGGAGACAGAGGCAGGGGTTGTCTGAACACCTCTAAGGCATCTACTCTTGACACATCTTGAGTCCTCTGTCCCTTTTCAATGCACAACTCTGTTCTGGAGGTTGGTCCATGATGAAAGGGAGAGAAGCTCCTCACTGATAGTGGGGTTTCCCTGATTTTCCCTGGTTTTCCCAGGCTTTAGATAGACCTGGCTCACCTCCCTGCTCTTCTCTGTCCCTCTATGCAAACACAGGAGCCAGAGGAGAGCAGTGCTGTACCAGCACTGCACCTGTGAGATGCCCAAGGGGCACGGTCCCTCTTGGCTGACAATCAGGGAAAAATCTGGAAACTGGATCCATCTCCAAGAGACTTTGATTTTTTTTAATTTGCTTTCTGCTTGATTTAGCTATTTTCTAAAACAATCTCAGCAGTGAAAAGCTTTTTCAGAATAGAACAGGAAGATTTTCTTTCTTCTGAAAATGCTGAAACAAGATGTTTTGATTCTGCCAGATTTTTTGTTTGTTTGTTTCATTTCAAAACAAAATTTCAGCGAAATGCAGTCAATTTTGTGAAGCGCTTTGATTTTGATGGGGCTGTGTCTGCTGGCTTAAATATTTTTCCGGCTATCTCCATTTGGGAGAAGCAGGAGGGAAGGCAGAGCAGATGTCACACCATGCGTTGCAGAACTGGAGATCTGGCACCCATCCGACAAACAGCCTCAGGAAGAGTGGGAACATGGTGTGGGTGCAGCTGGGGCTTGGGAAGGGACAAACCAAGGAAGAGAAAGAGTCATGGAAACCTTTCTGATGACAGGGCCTTGTAAACCACTGATGGCCTGGCTCTGGTGCCAACCTCTGCTACTGATTTCCAAGGGACCTCAAGCAAATGTCTGTGGCCCTGTGACCTAAAAGGAGGCAATAGCAGTGACCCCCTTGGACCACTGTGCCCACTGAGGATTTAGGCTTTTTAGGGCTGCAGCATCCTTTATAGGGCTGCAAAAGCCCTCTAAGATCATCAAGCTCAACCTTTAACCCAGAACTGCCAAGCCCACCACTAACCCATTTCCCCAAGTCCTACATCTGCTTGTCTTTTGCATCTCTTCAGGGATGGTGACTGAGCATAACTTTTGTGTTGTTATTTTGAACACCATATCCCTCATCTAGGCTGTGGGCTCTTT